>JARJCP010000200.1:0-119970 GCA_029281795.1 Mycena crocata
TACTCTATGTAGGACAGACATGCACCGTTTCCCAGCTGATTTACTCTATATCCCGGACCGAGGTAAAGGGTATTTTGGCCCATTGATTTACTCTATCCCGGACCGACCCGAAAGGGAGTGTCCGGACGCCTGGGACATCCCACTTTACATGACAAGGCTGTGGGATGTCCCACTTTGCATGAAAAATGGTGGGATGTCCCATATTACTTGAAAACCCTGTGGGACATCCCACTTTGCACAGAAAAAACATGGGACATCCCACTTTCCATGACAAAATTGTGGGATGTCCCACATTGCATGAAGGGAGTGTAAACTGCAAGCAGAGGTTGAAGAGGTTATGTGTGACTGAATGGAGTAATTTGGGAGCTGGGATGAAAGCACAAGATGGGTGGCAGGTGGGCATTATGTGTTAAAGCTGCAGATAGAAATAGTTGCAAATATAGTAGGTGGCTGTGGTGGGGGGGAGTGCCTGGATAAGTGGTGTTTTTGCAGAAAATCGAGCCCCAGGATTTAAAAGAAAATCACATGGCTTATGTCCAAAAAATGTGCATTTTGGGGCTGGTGTGATGTGACACATGTGGGATATCCCAGAAATTTTTCCCCGCCTGCGGCGCGCTGGGACATCCCACTTTTATGGTTCGCCAAGGTGGCGGGCACACCCATGCCATCATTCCCATATACTGTGGGACGTCCCACTGTCCCTGGGACACCCACCCAAAAAAAGTACCTCTAGGGGTAGTTACTTTCCAATAAAAATTCACCCCTAATGGGTGCCCAGAAGGGTAACCTGAAGTGTGAGCAGAGAGCTTTTTCTCGGCAAACACTCTCCTCCGGGTCGTTTTCCTCGTCTCCGGCGGCCGCAGTTCGTAAGGAGATACACTCGGGTAAAAGAGTAATAAGGCGGACACACGTCTCCTGCGTTTCAGGTTTTCAGGATTCAGGTACTCGGTTATTCGCCTAATTTTGGGCGAAATACTGAGAGGAGGGGTGGCGACTTAGGGCGGGAAAGGATTCTGGAGAAATCTGCGCGAGAAGGGTCGCCCCCCAGAATAGATAGTAAGAATACGGCGAAAGAAGTAGCACTTTGTTCAATGAGATATGGATTGAGATAGCGCCCAGTGTATGGTATTGAGACGCTGGATAGATTAGCGCGTCTCAGAGCTTCAACTCCAGGTGAAGCCCTCGCGGTGGGCTCCATTGTGATGCGACTCGATTCGCGGGGCTTCACGGAGGAGTTGAAGCTGCCTAGAGTCTCGGAAGCAGCCCGAGGGCGCTAACCGAGACGAGAGATGAAGAGCGGGAGCGGCCGTTGGGCGCTCAACCGACGTTGTGACCCTTCGTCGAGGGATCGTGTGACCCGGGATCGGGCTCCTATAACCCAGGAGGCACGGGGAGCAGTTGTACGCATGCTCGGGCCTCTGGTGGGTCGGTAGGGGTGGTCCCTCGTAAGGCTCGCGTTCACGACATGAGAGTCTAAGTGTGAATATAAGATGATTATATAATATGTACATGT
Organism: Mycena crocata; assembly: GCA_029281795.1. Lineage (NCBI taxonomy): Eukaryota > Fungi > Basidiomycota > Agaricomycetes > Agaricales > Mycenaceae > Mycena > Mycena crocata. Next base: position 1,514 of record JARJCP010000200.1, read on the forward strand.
GACTAATACGTAGATAAGATGAGATAAGGAAATCTAGTGCTAATGGCCTCAGGCCGTGTAAATGGAACAAATAATACATAGGCGTCACACTCACCAAACACCCCACCTTTCCTTAATTAGCACGACTTCTTCGTCGCCGAATGGACGCGGCCATCATCGAGAAAAAAGCGCAGACTGAAGCATTCGACACGTTTTGCGCTCAACAAGAGACACGCGTTGGCACCTGGCGTGAGATGGTCCTCGATTGGGAAAAGAATCCTAAGAAGGCCAAGAATCCCTATGCTGCAGAGATTCATGGTGCGCGCTCCTGTCAGTCCCCACGTCGGAAGATACTGACACTGAGAGCAAGGACTCACGGAGGCTCAAGTTCGTCTTGACTTCGCCAAAGAAGAGGCCCGGCAAGCTGAACTGGGTGTCCCGTCGCTGCACGACGTGAGCCCGAGCTCCTTCATCTACGCCGGCCTAGAGCTCGAGGAGCAGCAGTGAGTCTGCCGTCCGTCAGTGTGTGTTCGGTTCTTACACGATGTGCAGGCGGCGTCTACGCGTTCAAACCGCACTCAAGAGGGCTAAATCGACAGGCCAGCAAATCAGCCTCACCGGCCTGCGCGCCAAGCTTTCCCGCGGCATCAGACGCTTCCGCAAACTCCAAAGCACATACACACCTGCGGCCCTTCACGCAGCGGCGCGTGCAGCGGCGGTGCGCGCAAAGCTGGTGCGCGACGCGGAACTCGCCGGCAAACCACCCCCCCCCACCGGAGCGAGTGGAGGACGCGGCGCTTTTCCTTCCATCGGGACTAACGGCGGAGGAGCGCGCGGTTGGGTGCGCTCCAGGTTTGGAAAACATCGAGGCCCTGGCCCGTGATGCGCAGTGCCGCACGGCGTTGGTTAGCTTGCGGAACCAACTGCACATCAAGTGCCGCTTGTTGGTCTACAAAAAGAGTCATGCAAGGCACCAGGGCGCGAATCTGCGCTCTCGCACCATCGTCGCGCGAAATGAGGCCAAAATCGGCCTGCATTCATCAAAGTACCAGGCTGCGTGGAGCGCAATTCGCCTGTTGAAGGGCGGCGACGCGAGCAAGGTGGGCTGGCTGAAGTTGCGCAAGCAGGACATCCGGCTCATGGAGGAGCCAGAGGAGCTCTCGCGACGGATGGCAAAGAAAAAGAAGCAGCTTGAGAGACAGCGTGTGCGCAGGGAGAGGTTGATCGCGGAGGGGGAAATGGTGGAGGATGAACCAGCTATTGACGACGAGGACGATGAAGCCGCGGAAGGGAGCGGCGAGGATGGGGAGCGGACCGCACGCCCGGGTGAAAACCACCGTGACATATCCTGGATCTGGAAGGCCACGGGCAGCGGGGGCACGGATGCGCAGTTGGAGGATGGTACGTAGTATCCGTGCAGATTTTCTGCTGCTGCCGCTCACGCGGTTATTTAGCGCTTCAAATCGAATGGTCGAAAGCCTTCGCTTGCTCCCGTCGCTGGACGGAGGAGGTAGCCCTCCTTGAAGAGGAGTCGCGTCGGATCCTCGTGTCATACGAGTGGATGGCGTATGTGTGGGAGCAGCGCGGGCTCGCCGTTGACCAGGTGAAATTGGGCGCTGATGTCGCTGAGGGCGCAATGGCATACGCCGTGAAGCAAGCCCGAATGTACCGCGACATCAAGCGGCGTGCGATAATTACCCTGACGGAACCCAAGCTCGCCAACGGGCAGAAGCGCACACGTCAGATTCCATCGACTGGGGAAGAACTGGAGGACCAGGGCGACGAGGATACTGATAATGATAGCGAGGAGGGCGACGGGAGAGAGGGTGAGAGAGACGAGGAGTGGGGGGGGCACGTGGGTGGAGAGGACAGCGACGCGGAGGATGAAGATGAGTAGGCGGGGGTAGCGGCGGGATGGCACGCAGGGCGTGCAACCGCGGCTTTTTGGCAAGCTTTTTTTGGCGATTCCGGATTTGGAATGAGGTGCGGTTCGCCGGGCCGTGCTCTCCGACTTCTCGGTCGGTCCGTCCTGCAAAAGAAAATACTATTCTGTAAGTACGGCAAATATCGGATTTGGTGCCGTGGTTTTCCGAGTCACGCGCTACGAAAGAATATTGTAAGTACGGTAAATATCGGATTTGTGGTTCCGAGGAGTTCCGAGTCACATGCAGGTAGAAAATAATCATTTCTGCCACTCCCGCCGTTGATGCCGGGTTGTAAAATTGATGGAAAACAAGGCCCATCGGCCTGCGAGCGGCATCGTTGGATGCCGGGACGCCGGGGTGATCCCTCTGAGTGAAACAAGGCCATATAGTTTCCTAAAAAGGATTGCCACATTATTTTGCATTGAACCCTGTGGCCTGGGCCATATTATTTTGCATTACCAGGGGCATATGGGGTGTAAATCCGTCGAGGTGTCGACTTGTCGTACCATTTTTGTGGTGTGCTTTGTGGGTTTTTCCTTTTTTTTTTTTTGGTTTCCGACTCATTTCCGTCGGTAGGATACGGTTTCAAGTTGACGCCGCGTATGTAGTTTAGCGCCCTGCTATGTTCCCAATGGGAACGCTTTGATTAAATTCAACTTCCTTCCTTCCGACATGGGCCAAATTCGTTGATAAATCAACTTGTCATACCATTTTTATGGTGTGTTTGCTTTTTCTGACATGATCTTTCATGCTGATCAGTTGTTATTGCATCAACTTGGCATCAGTGACTGTCGTATCCAAACGGTCGGACCGCTTCAAGCGACACCAAATTTTGAGGACAGTAGAAGACCGAAACGTTCATTGTGTTACGCTACGTCTTAAGAGCCCAGATGCTCCGAACTGATCTTCCAATTTGATAGGATATTGCTGTATTCTACGATGAAGGACTTCTTGAGAAGAAACCACAAGATACAGCAAGGGGTAGCCAAAACCAAGCCGAAACTGTAATTCCCCAGTAATTCCGCATATGGACTCCCCCTCGCACGTGATGCGTCTCTTGGGTCCCCTCATCAGTTCCGTTTTGGGCGCTGGGTGGAAAGCATATTTCTGTTGCGTTCTCTGCTGCTTTGAATCAATGAAATTATTTATCATGTAAATTACTCATCAAACCATTCCATGCTACAAAAATTGGGCATGCTTCTGACTGACTATTCCTTGCGGCAAATCAACAAGAATACACGGAAATTTTCAAATATCTTCCCAACCATACTAGTTTGAGCTGCAGGAAAAATGGTAGTGATATCTGACTACCGTTCGAGCGTTTCTTCCACCAAAGGTTTTGTTTCTTCCATGAGAACACGCAATCTTTCGCGACAACCGTGGTTAACGCGTCCTGTCACACCGGGACCACCGTTCCTGGTCACCGCCGCCATGGCATACACTATCGATGACCTAGATTGGAATCACCCAGAACAGTATATGCAGCCTTCCTCCGAGAACGGCTCGGATGGAGAGCCTTACCAAGTTGAAGCAAACCAGAACGCGGAAATGATCCGTGTTCTCACAAGGCGGAAAGACTGGGAGGCAAGGGAGGGTGATAGCATTGCGCACGAGCACACCTCCATTTCTCCGTGTCCAACACCTCGTGACCTCGTCCCTCAACTGTTTCATCAGAAGCTGCAACTAAGCGGCAAGAGTCAGATCAGCAAAACTTCTTCGAATCCGCATTGCAAGTTACCGTGTGATGGCCAACTCGTTACGCAGCGGGCAATCTGAAGCCATTGGTTCTGTACAAGACGAGTGCTATACCTAGTCTTTATTTCTATCAAAAGAGGTCTTTGTTGGTATCCCTTGATTACCAAGTTTCAACCGTGGGAACGCGACACAGCCATCTCATTGATTAAGCTTAATAAAAGCGGTAAACGGTAGTTTCAGTGTCCCCCCTTTCTGTTTCACAACAGAAAAAGATTGCTGAGTTATTGCGGAGTCAGAGTGAGGAGAAGGGGCTTAGATTTTGAAGAGTGGGGAGCAGGAGGAAACGAAAGCGGGCGAACCGTGGGAGAAAAAGAGCGGGTCGTGCGGCAAAAGGAAAAATGCTGAATTACACCGCAAAGTGGTCACCGTATGTTCTGATGCTGAAGAAGGGAAGATGCAGCAGCGTTAGGATCGATCATGGTGTTCGATTGTTGAATATCACAGAATCGCGGCAACTTCGTTCTCGAGGAAGCAGCGACTGTCGTTGATGCCAAGGCGGGACCACGGAAGGATGATTTCACACAGATTTGACGGAAAACATGTGTCTGTTCGAAGGCTGTGGATCACCAGGGGCGGTGACTTCCGTCGTTCAGTATCAGTTCGGGCACAAGTGGGTCAGATGTGGGTCAGACTGTCAAATTAGTAAGGATATTGTTTCGGTGACGCAACTCAGATTTGAATGTTCCGGGAACCTGCGGACCATCGGTAGCCTGAGGTAGGTAGGTATCGAAAATCAGGAATTCAAAGAGAAAACGCGACAAACTTTCAATCCCTTTTCAACGTGAGCTTCCCGGATCAATCCGCTCCCGATTTAACCGCAAATGATCCGCGCGGCTTGTACTAAATATCTCAGAGGCCTTGTCTTAGGCAATGAGCCAACACTGAACCAACCACCAGAACAAAGAGAAAGCCCGCTGCTAGTATCGTGAGTTATCATCGATCTGAACCGCCGCATCGTGATTCTCAACTCCCTCCGTTCCACCCAAGTTATCCCTCCATCCCGCGTGTCTGGTCTTCTTTTGACACACTCCTCTGGCTCCAATGGAACTGAATCCCGCGGAAGTACGAGATACGATGCTCGCAAACATGTCGAGAAAACCACATCAGGACATGCACAACACCATCGGTTTAAGTCAGGGTCTCAGCAAATGGAAAGCCTTCCGAAAGTGTTGGTAATGTTTGAGTCATCAGAGAGACAAGTCTTTCGAAACTCAACGGTGGCAATTGACGGAAAGCTATCCGAGGACATTGACGTGTCGGCATAGTTTTGGTTAAAAGGGTGGTCGAAACAAGGATGGGAATGCCAACACCTATCTACCTACTAACATGCCTTCCTCTCGAGTCGTTTCTGTTTTCGGCGCAACTGGACTTCAGGGTTCGTTTCTCCTGTTTATGCAGAAGTCTGAGTTTTGATGCTGGGCCGTTACGCTGCAGGCTCTGCCGTCTTAGAAGGACTCCTACAGGATGGAACCTTCACTCCAAGGGCGATCACGCGGAACACGGAGTTGGAGGCAGCCATATAGCTTAAAGAGCGGGGGATTGAAGTTGTGAAAGCTAACAGTGCGGATAAGATGTCCCTCGTCAGTGCGTTGTGCGGTAGCGAAGGAGGGTTACCCGATTGACTTGCCGAATTGACTTGTCCACCCAGCGGAGTTTAAATTTGAGTGAGTTAACTTGTTTAACTTGCGCTTGGATTGACTTGTGCTTGTGCCCGGTTACACTCGCCCATCCCACTGTAACTAATCATCCCGTAACTCCTGCCTACATTGCCCCCGGCCTCTGTTATTCCTTAGAGGCTATCGACACTGCGCGAACCACCAGCCGGCATATTTTGATACCATCAACACCGTCGATCTTGGTCTTGGCATCGCCGCCGCCGGCGTGTAGCGTTCTCATGCACCATGCCTCACGTTTACACCGAATCTTGCTCCTAATTCAATGCTTTGAATTCTTGTATCATCTAATATAGTTTGATGGATACTGTGGATACTCCGTCTGTATTACACCGGTGAAAGTAAATCAATCTTGGTTCTCTTTGTCAAACACTCGACCTCGCTGCCAGTCCAACCTGTTCATCCCGGAACAAGTTAACAGCAAGTCAATATGCTCAAAGCTGAGCCACAAGTCGATAAGACTACAACTGAACTTTCCACAAGTAAACTGCTGGCCAATTGGCTTGTGGTTGAAATGCGCATCCCGGATTCATTTGACCGTTATTCACGTTTCGGATGTACAGGTATGTCCGTGGATACTCCAAGTTAACTTGCAACTTAACTTGCATCCATAAGTTGACTTGGGCCAAGTTAGTTTGCACAAGTCAAGTTAGTTTGCGCAAGTCAAGTTGAAAGGAGTAACTTGTAATCTAAATACATGCTGTACTAATCCTCTTTTGTCAACCTCTTGCTTCGACGTGGTGCCGCCGATCCCTCTGCCAACTCCTTGGTCTTCCTGACACGTTTCGACGCTGGCTCCTCCGACTTCCCAACCGCCTTCCTCTTGCTTCCCCGCGCTGTGGCCTTGTCTTTCGGTTCTGGAATCGGTGCCACTGCTGTTGCATCTGCCAACACTGCTGGTGTGACAGTCAATAACTCCGGGGGCGCTACGGATGAAAGGGGGAAGTAAATGGGGTCGTTGTTGTTGGGCAGGACCCATGAGATCTCGACACGTTCAGATGTTGGCGGCCGACGTAATTCGTCCCATACAATATGGGCGGTGTTGAATTCCAGCATCTGTTGGGTGAACCTCTGGCCGTCAAAGTTAGACTTTCGCTGCAAGTCTACTGGTTTCGTGGCAAGGAACATCGCTTTAAGCGCGTCTATGCTCGAATCCTGGCAGCGCACTATGATTGGGGGGTCGTTAAGCATGTCCAACAGTGTGTCCCCATTCAGATTCAACTCCTCCCCGAGTTCGTGTTGAATGGCGAGCAGTTGAAGCAGGGCGGAGCCAACAGAAATAACGCGCTGTTGGCGTATGGCCGCTGGAATACCCAGAACTTTACGAGCCATAAGCGCCTGCAAGGGTGCCTCCAAAAGCGATTGCAGTTCCGGTGTTGGTACCAAGTTTAAGTGACCAAGCCAGAGGTCAGCAGCTCCCTTCTCCGCAGCCATGGATGGTATCGCCGACCAATAGTCATGATAGTCTTCAATTACCGGGTGATACTGGTTGAATGTGGCGAGAAGAACAGCGAGGCGTGGAACCGCAGCATTGAAGATCGCGATCAAAGGATGATCGAGCGCCGGACTCCTCTTCGGGTTCAAATAGGCAGGTACCCGAATTTTGCCAATCTATCCAGGGGGTTCATTGAGAAGTCTGACAGTTACGGAATACATACTTGATGAGGTTTGAGCACAACTTGCGAAATTCGCTCGCAGAATTGACGGTCCCGTTGGTGGGTTCTTGGGATCATCTGCGGCCACTCAGATGTTTGGTGGGCAGCCCAATCGACACATTCGAGCCAGCGAAACTTGAATTCGCGGACGGTTCCGACACTATGTGCTACACGGTCGATGAACCGCGCAGGATACCACAATACATCGTCCGCTGTCCAGTCCACGGCCCCAGGGTATGGCAGCATAACGATGTCGCCTGGCTCAAAACTGCAGGTTCAACGGTGTGAGGTCTCGAATGGATTGAAGAGGGAACATCGTACCTAATAACTGGGTCACATCTGTTGCAGATGAAATGGACATCGTCATCGTTCCAGTTCACCTCCTCATCCAGGCATGCAATATGCGCCCAGAATTTGCATCGCTCGCACTGAACTTGATCTGGTGCGTCGTCCCCATCCGAAATTTCCCCGCAGCCTTGACATTGAATTGGACACGGTGTGATTGAATTTGTTGAATCGCTTTTCGTGGGACTCCCATTGGTGAGTTCATCTTGCCAGTGGGGAGGTGCTGGAGTTGCGGGTCCATCGAGTGTGTCAAGCAGCAGCTGTGAGATCGGGTCATCAGCTTGAGACTGTGCGCTGGGTTGAACATCTTCGTCCTCTGAGTCGTCGGCAATGGAGAAAGGTCCGGGACCCGGAGTGATTTTTGTGCAGTCTTCCTTGAGCTGGCCAACCAATCGTGTTGTGGTCTGTCAATTCGAAATTCAACCACAATTTCAAGTGGAAATAGAAATTACTCACCGCGGGGCGCGAGCGTCGCAGATATACCACATAGGCCACGTTCGGGTTGTACTCCTCCAACAGATGCAACGGACCGAGTTCAGTCAGTAGCCCATCGTGCAATAAGTCATTATATATGTATGCACGGTCGCCGATTCTGGTTTGAGTCGTATAGTGCCCGACTGCCCCAGAATTTCGGGGGCCCGAGTAAATGACCCGAGCGATGAGCTCGTATTCGACCTCGGAACCCAGATGCATTGTAAGTGGGCAGTAGACATCCTTGAGTACAATGTCGCCTTGAATTGTCGTGCAGATCGGCATAACGCGCAGAATGAGCGGCCATTCAGTGGTAATTGATGTGAGAGAGCTTTGACTGCCGTCGCAGGAGGGATGATCACAGATACTTGAGGATTCAGCGTCATGAATGCAAGCAGGAGAGTGGCTGCGGGCAGTTCCATAGCGCTCGCGTGGGATGGAATGCACGAGGAGGTCAGCCAGCGACGGTTGATCAGAGCCAGTCGGTAGATGTGCATGAGCCAACTTCAGATCGTCCCTAATGACACAGGTTTCGAAAGAAATGCTGGCATGAACCTTTTCCGTGACGTGGTTTGACGTACAGATAAATTTCAACTTGTATCGTGTGCCGAAATATTGTTTAACACGTAAGGTTGTATCAGTCTGTGAAAGCACTGAGTAAATTAAGTAGGTTAATGTACTCAACCCACCTGAACCATCTGCGTCGGCCATGTTCTTGCACAGCCCGGCATGCCGTCCACAAACTGCCCCCCATCCCACTTTGTTTGAATGAGACGTTTGACATTTCTCTGGCCAGCGTCGAGGGCCAGGATGAGTTTTCGTTGAATGTTCTTGTCTTTCGTCGGTTTTCCCACCGTAATCGCACCGCTGTGAAGCCCGCGAAGGTAGAAATGCTCGAAGACATCCTGTAGACCTGTGTTCGGACATTCGGCACGAATCCTTCGCAAAAGATCACCCCGAACAGCGTCAGACATGGAAGTGAAGGCTCGAAAGAACGCCTCCATTGTTGCATCGATGAAGCAAGAATTGGCGTCCCATTTGTACGACTGGAGGAGGCGTTGGTCAATGGTTCGATCGTTTGTGTTTGACGCCGACGCTGCGGGCTTTTTTGCATTCGCCGACGCAAAACGCTCCGATTCACTGAGAGCGGCCTTTTGGGCCAGTAACTCAGCTTCAAGTTTGGCCACGGCTTCGAGCCGTGCCCGAGTATCCGGAGCGCGTCCGTCGTTCTCATACCAGGTGTGACCCACCCGCGACATCGGCTGCAGCCTCTGTCCTTGAAATTTGGCCTGCACATGGCCGTCTATAAAATGTGAATCAGCAGTTGAACACAAGTATAATATCAACCAGGAGACGCACCGAGTACAGCCTCGTAAAGCATTTCCGTCTCCCTCTGAACACGATATAAACGGCGAATACCCTCAAACAGGTCGTGATGCTTTCCCGCCGCGCCGTACAGAAGGTTGTGGCCGGATTCAGCACCGTTTGTGGAACTAGGTAGCTGTGCACGCAACTCGACCGACATTTTTTGCATCGCAGGGAAGATCATGCCGCCGTTGCCCGGGAGAATCCACCACGAAAGCCAGGGCCGAACTTCAGGGAATTCCCGATGGATTTCGGCGACTGCCTGCAGGAATTGCTCGCCTGTTGTACTCGACCCCTCTAGAATTGCAATCAGGTAGTCGAATCGATATTGGTCTTTTGAATTGATGAGTTGCCGGATTTTATGTAGCGTTCTTCGCCAGTGGACCTTGCATCCGATGAGCAGAGATTCAGCGCGGGTACGCAGATTAGCTCGCTCCGTAGCTTGACTTTTGCTGCTCAGCTCGTTCCAGCCAGGAATTCGCGAGCACATGAAGTCAATGAATGCGGCAATGAACCCGTTTCGTTGAGCATTTGAAAAATCCAATATCTTTATGAAAGGTGAGTTCGAATACGGACGTGAAAACATCTGGACCTCACCGCAGTGAATAAACGGTCGTCGAAGGTGAAATGAAGCCCTTGAGTGCAAATTTCAGCGATCACCTGAATAAGCTGCTTGAAATGCGGCCGATGATGGTCCTGGTCCTGCATTCCAATCCAGGTGTACATGACAACAACCCAGCGAAGAACCACTTGCGAAAATACCAAGGAGGTCAATAAAATCCCCTCGTTGAAGAAATCGTGCGTGCCATCGGTGATAATACCGTGTCGTCCACTCTCGGCCTGTAGATTTTCCGTATGCCAGGATTCGACTGAATCACGGAGGAGAACATCACGCATGAAAGGAGTTTGCATGCAAACGAACTCCCGGTTCAGAAAGTCAAAGTCCACGATCCAAGGGACCTCGAAAGACTCCTTCAACGTTCTTAACGTTGAGAGAAACTGGAAGCCGCCGAGGCGCGTCGCAGGCGGTTGAACAATTCCCTGCCGCACTTTGCTTTTGTCAACCTCAGTGCGAGCCCTACGAGGATCGAGAAGCAAGGTCGCAATCTCTCCCAAAGGTACCTGTGAGTTGTCCGCACCTGCCCGCATCTGCTGAGCGCTAGATTGGGGATTCTGGCGAACCTGCAGATCCAAGGCTTCCACCTCCCGAGCAGCGAGTCGCTTGAGAGGGGGACGAGCATGAGCATGCTTCCCAACATGATGCCGTACAGCATTAGTGGTTCCGCTGTCATCCTTGTACTGGTAGTAAGTTAGAGTGCAGTCGCAAGAGACGTAGACGAGAGTTGAGTGACAGAGGTGACAGGTTTCGTCGTGCTGTTTTTTCCGAGCCTTCGAATCAGTTTTGGGACGAACAAATCGGCGTGGAAGACCATCAGGACCGATACAAGAGCAATGAAAGACACCGAGGCAGTACCGCTTGTCGACTTTGAGCGCATTTTCCGGAACTCCAGTCCGACGTGCACCAGATGAGCGCCATTTCCAGCCTTCGTCGTTCCAACCTACAGGTTCCTGACCAACAGTGCATTCCAGTTTGACTGTCCCGTCGGGCCATTGGTAAGTCAGAGAGGAAGCGCTCAGGATATCAGAAGACGGAGAGGAAACTTTAGACTGTACAGGAGGTTCGGGTGGTATCGCTGGAAGAACTTGTTGTTGTATCAACTGTGTAGCCTGAGGGATTGGAGGGAGAACGCCTGGCGCTACCATTTGCGCATGGGGAGGATGAAAATACGGCTGGGGGTGGAAGTATGCAGGCACCTGCGCCGTAATTTGTGGGAGCGGTGGTGGAAGCAGATTTTGTGCGTAATAAAATGTTTGCTGGGGAGGATAAAATGGATTGGGACCCGGCACATACACTGACATTTCCAATGAGGAATGAATGTTTCAACCATGAGGTTTTTACATACTGGGCTGGAGATTTGGGTTGTTGGGCCTGTACGGCTCATTTCGATATTGCGCCGGGTCTACAAGCAGATGTTGACGTATTTGAACAATGAATATGAAAGACTTACGATGTGGGGGACCTTGGTATTGGGCCCACTGCTCCGTTTTAACTGGTACGGAGTCAGGTCTGTTCCCTGGAAGGGGCGGAGGGCCAGGACGAGGCGGGAGAGGTGGTGGTGGCCCCAGAGGCCGGGGAGGGAGTGGAGGCGGTGGCCCAAGAGGCACCGGAACAGGGGGAGACGGATCACGACGGGAAGGCTTTGGTTCGGCCCACCCAAAACCGAACAGCTGCTTGAATCCGTGGAACATTTGGCAAGTCGTGTTGGTATGATAATGAAGGAAAATTTTCAAATCAGCAACATTGATGTCGATCATCAATTCCATTAGGAAAGCCGGCGGCAACTCGTATTGGCACGCCGCACAGTACAAAGTGTCCAATGAAGACAGTTTGGATGGTTATAAATATTTTAAAAGTGCACCGGCAATAAACCTACCCTTCCACTATCCTGTGAGAATATTCTTCCTGTGTGGGACAGGCTGCGACAATCGAACACATGAATCATTTGAGTGAAGTTCGGTATGGTGAGCAATGTTCCATATTTTTTTGAGGTTCAGCCAATGCCCAAGGATAATAACAGAGGTTTCAACCCGGAAAATGCATACAAGTCACCACAAAAGACACAATAAGATGTTGAAAATAACAGGAAACTGTGTGAGCACAGTGAAATCAGAGCTGATTTCCACCGAAAATGGCGGGGAAAGCTCCCGCAACATGCTACACATGTTTTGGGAGGATTATGCAATCCACCCGCACGCAGAACTTGACGCGCACATAGAAGGAACCAGTTCTTTGGCTGCATCAGCACTGTTTGATGGCACGTCAATTTTTTGACATGCAAGTCGACATTTTAACTTGCAAGTTGATTGGCGGCGACAAATTAACTTGCGCACCCAAATCCAAGTTAACTTGCATCAATGTTAATTGGCGCAGGCGCAAGTTAATTTGGCAAGTTAAAAAGTGAACCCTCGTAGCGAAGCGGTCTTTGCGGTATGTCGCTCACAGTTCCTTCCAGTACCAAATCTGACTTTTTTCGCAGATGACGCTGTCCATGCGGAATCCACTCGATCCCCTGGAAACGACCGAGATTACTCACGGAAAGAATATGGTGGACGCGGACAAGGAGGCAGGCGTCAGATTCCTCATATTCAGGTGTGTATGCCAGGTCACAGCGCGCGCGAGGGTATGCCTAATGCACATCTAGTTCCGGTCCCAGCCTAAACAAGTTATCCAATGGAAAATACAAGATCTTCCCGTACGATGGTGCGCGGGGTCCACGCTCGTGGACTGCGGTGGACTGACGAGAATCCAGATAAAGCAGAGGTTGAAGAATACCTCAAGTCATCCGGCTTGCCTTACGCATCTCTTCATTTGGGCGGCTTCCTGGAGAATTTCTGGACGTAAGTCCCCTCTACAGCCGCTTGGATCCGCCTTCACTCATGCGTGGTCCCAGACACGGAACCCTAAACAAGACCTCAATGGGCTTCAACATCAGCATCCCAAAATACAGCCCTACCTCCCTCCAAGCGTTCGTCTGGATTACACACCACGTCCGCGAATCGGCGCTGGCTCTGCTGAAAAACTATGATAATCCTGCGAAAAGCGTTTCTGGAAAGGCTTACCCCGTTGTTACAAAAAATATGACGTACCCTGATATCGCGGCCCTCACCGCAAAAAGTAGGCATGTAGCCATTTACTAAAGCCGTCACTGATCTCTGTTTCCTGCAGCCCTAGGCGTTGAAGTCACCTTCACGAGCATTCCATCGTGTGCCATGGCGATAGTGGATGATATGGTCAATGAGCTTTTTCAATCGACTTTAGTTCAAAGCCAACTAGATAAAGTTTTTTACAGTTCGCCGCCCAGTCTGAATACAACGGTTTCTTCACTGCAACTCCGGCTCCCAACCCCGACCTGGTCGCCTTGGGCGCCAAGTTTGGCACGGTGGAAGAGTTCATGCAGCAAGAGGTCAAGATACGCTTCAGTTAATCTTGAACTCCGTTTGTAGGATATGTATACCGATAGTGCAAGCAAACCAAGAATTGAATAATACTTGTGGAGAATGCGGTTCAAAATTCAAGTCGGCGTTCTTCCCCCATTCCAGCCCGGGTTACAAACATGCTCATTTACCGCCTGCTTCTCGTCGTCGGTTCAGGTTGTGGTAGGTAAGAAGGCCGAGCAATGACCGAACCAACTCGGCGAAAACTGGCCGGAAGCCGGCGCGCGTGATCGAACGCGTAGCGAAAATTAAACCAAACATCCACACTCAACGCGTCGATTGCAACCAATTTTCACTCCGAGCACAAAGGCGATCCTCGGTTGTTTCAAAAAATGTGTTCAACCCCCATCACTAGGTGGTTAGCCAATATATCGCCTTATTTGTCGGACTTTTCTCGTCCCTTTTCTTGTCACCGAGCCCCGGCCATGGCCGAGCATTACGAACGTATGACAAAGCACGAAGCTAAGTTTGAATTTGGCTCGGAGTATATAATGCGTCCAAGGTGTTCATGTTACAGCACAAAAAACTTTTCCCCCCTCATCGTTCCACGTTCCACCTTACATTTTCCCAATTGCGAATTCGCGCCGATTCATGTCTGAACTCATCTTTGTGAGCGCCTCGTCACACGTTATTCTTCAGAGAGAGACTAACGTCCGCCTATTTAGGTCACTGGAGCTTCTGGTTTCCTCGGATCTCACGTGGTTCTCCAGCTTTTAGAAAAGGGTTATCGTGTTCGAGCGTTCGTGTCTCAATGGCCGATTGTTATGTCGCTCACAATCACAAAATTATATAGCGCGGCCCGTGGTTCAAAGGTTGATCACCTCAGATCCACCTATGCCGGCTACGACAGTCGTTTTGAAGCGATAGAAATTGCCGATCTCTCTCATGGACAATTCCCCGAAAAGTTGGGGAGTGTTGATGCAGTTATCCACTTGGCTTCCCCTCTTGCAGGAAGGGAAGAACCGGCGGCGCTGCTCGCTGTATGTATTCCCCAAGTTGAAATTTTCACACCGATCCTGAAGCATTTTAGGCTGCAGTAGACGGGACGTTAAACGTCATAGTGCAAGCCGAGAAGGCGGGTGTAAAACGGATGATTGTTATCAGCTCGATTGCAACTGTATATAACCCAGACGACAGATACACTGACCGGGGTAAGCGACTTTATCTCATGGTTCACCTATACTAAGCTAACTTTGGACCCAGATTGGAATCCCATCACGAAGGAGTTCGCGCTCACCGGCGGCATTGAGATGGCTACCTACGCCGCGTCCAAGAAATTTGCCGAACTAGCCCTCTGGGAGTGGGCCGACAAGCATCCTCATGTTGAGGTCACTACCTGTACGTCGCTTCTTCGACCCAAAAATCCAGTAAGCGTCTGAGATGTATATATATCTACCTAGTGAACCCACCCTTCTTCTACGGCCCTTTCACGTCGCACTTCCCTATCCCGGCTCCCAATTTCAGTGCACTCTCCACAGACGTCCTCATATACAATCTTCTCTTTCCGGAAGGAGGCTTCGCATCCAAGACGCACTACATCGACGTCCGCGATGTTGCACAGGGCCTCATCCGTGCGCTGGACTCGCCCCCAACCGCCGAGGTTGGTCGTAAACGCATCATCTTCGGGTCACCATACGGCTGGCCGTTCCAGAAAACAGTCGATTTCATCGCGGCACAGCGACCCGCAGTAAAAGAACGACTGATTACCGAGACCCCCGAGGTGCAGCATTACGATGCGATCCCGCTGGACTTTGGGCGACTTGAGAAGGTCCTTGGGATGAAAGTTTTAGACTTCCATACGATTGAACAGGTGCGTTTTGCGTCGACCTGATATTCTCTTTATCGCTGACACCTCCCTGCGGCTTGAAACAACTCTGGATACTGTCGACTGCCTCCTCGAACTGGAGAACCAGTGGCGCAGTGCTGGACACACTATCGAAGCGCCATGCGCCAGGTACTGAGTTGTGCTGATTAGGCTGATTTCGAACATGTAAATCGTGATTGTGAATGTGCATTGAATTTCTGGATTTTAATGCTGACTGCCTCTGCGTATGGGCACTCTTAGACGGTTCTTCAGTCTTTGATTCGAGAGGGGGTGGACAAACATTGGATATTCACTGTTTGAGACGCCAAGTTTACTGCCGGCTTATGGGCAAGTTCTCGAGTTGACGATTCAAGATCAGTCGAATGGATTATATTGGGCTAGAACGGAACTCTACCTGACTTCTACTTATCGAGACTATAGCGAATCTCCTGTCATTTGGTCATTACAGCTCAGAAGACGAGCTGAAATAACGCACATTGAGATGAGATGCTAGAAAAACTCGTTTTCAGTAGACGTTCCGATGTGAATACGCATCCATTTCGCTGCCAACACGCGTAGTTGAGGGAGATTGGCAAGAGGTAGCCGGGTGGTCGTGCCGCGATAGTCGGAATCCGGCCAAACCAGGCGAAACGACTGAAGTCGGGTGTGCTCTGTGTTCCTCGCATCATCCATGGACCTAGAGTCGAGTGCATCTTCAGAAAATCCTTGTCCACCTAGTCCGACCCACATTCCAGTAACGCCAGATGCTGGAGGTTGGGGAGGAAACCCGGCACGGTCCGGCGATTCAGCGCGCGAGTGACCTCGGTCACAGAAGTCTCCCTGGAATGCGAGCGGACGAGCTCCAGCGTCGTAAGGTGTGTCGCGATTTCGAACCAACGAGCGGGGACCACCGGTGATAGGCCAACAGTGAATGACCGCAACGTGGTGTACGTCCGAGAGAGAAAGCCTACAACATCGGCATCTAGCTTATTGTTCCATTCCCCGACTCCATCTGCTCCCAAGTTTGATTTACGCAGGCCGGGAAGAACGAGAAATTGGAGAATGTCGTGATCTCCAAGGTGAGTGGAAACTACGAGGGAGGACAGGCAGGAATGGCAAGGGCGGAGCTGTCCGAAGATCGAGTAGTCCCCGTTCTCCGGAGGGTGCGAGCGGCGGAACTCGTGGAGAGACGTGAGCAATGGCAAAACACCTAAACATTCTTCCAACGTCCAACGAGATCAGGCTGGCGGTGAACTTGGTCAACTGTGACCAAGGCATCACCAGCAATGAGGGTGCCAGATTTTCTAGCCAAAAGGTGCGGAGAAGGGGACCACCGCTGAAGAGTGGCATCGGATTCATAGTCTTGCCCATCGCGCCCATGGAATACAAAGCTAGATTGCGGAGAAGCGGAAATGGTTGAATGTGGGCAAGATCGGGGTAGCAGTCTGCATATATGCACAATTCTAGGGATCCCAAACGCGATGCGTGACGACTGATGAGGGAGTGGAGGTGGGTTGTCTTCTCCCCACACACGAGTTCGAGTGACAAAGGACGAGTTCCGGAATGACTGAACCAGGTCGTAATCAATGTTTCCATCCTTTCCACCCTTTCAGCACTTCCGCAGAGGAAGTCGACCTCTGGGATCCTGTCCCACAGCGCAGGAACAGAGAGAGCGACCGTTCTCCAAGCTCTGCATACTTGTAACAGATTGAGAGGTGCGTGGGTCGGATGTGGATGACATGGATAGTCAGAAGCCCAAAGAAATATTTCGGCAGAGATTTTGGGAGGGATTGTCAAAATGGGATAGACAAAGCTGTCGACCTCGACGGAGCTGGACCGTGGCTCTCTCGTCCTGGAGCTCCTGAACCCGCATTTCATGATGAGCTATGGCTTCATCCACGTCAGAGAGTCGGGCTCGGAGGGGGTCGAGAATCATTGGGCTGAAGGTGGAGGTGGTGGCAGGAAGGTATGCACACTTTCAGAAAGCTCGGACCGATGTCCGCTTTGGTCGAAATTGGTTGATGCCACCGAAACAAACAAGTAACAATTACAGCCAGAGTCTGGTTCAATTTCAATTCAATTTGGATTTATTAAGTCCTTACCCGAGTCTGTCGAGTCTAACTCAAAATATATATGCTTTCAGTTATAGAGTTGGCCTCGTTGCTCCGTTTCCTCCCCTCTGAACTGTGCCACAGTTGAAACTTGATTGAAACTTGAATTACCACTAGTATTTTCAACCCAGCTCTCTGTCTTTGCCCTGACTGGAGATATGCACTTCTCATGTAGGCCAGCATAAAATTTTAATTCCGTTCGGAATGTTCAGGACCTTCCTTCATGCACTGGCTCACTGCATTTTTTAACATGGACAATTTGAAGACTTTAAGGCGCAAAAAAGAAGCACCCTAGAAGTAAATCGAGTGGACTATCACCTTAGTCTCGCCTAGCGGCTTAAAGGTGCAAGCACCAAGATTATGCCGCTGTGGCAGGCTGGTAACGAGCCTACAGCCCGAGTATATCGATTGGTTATACTTGGATTTTGCGGCCAATAATACATGTCGACGTATGAGCTCTTTCACTTCCCACTTCCGCAGCGACAGGCCATTATAATGGATTTTTCTAAAAGTTTTAACTAAAAATAATAATAACAGTACATGCATGAGATAAGCGCCAGTCGAACAAAGACCATCGACATTGTAAGCACCAAATTTCATCTTCCCTAGGTCAAACAAGCAGAAAATCCAAGGGATGACTGCCTCTGACTCGCGACAATCTTGACTCCATCAACTGCAGCCCCAATGGTGTGCGTAGTCAGACCGCCGGAAAAGTGTGTCGCCAGGTCGAGGGTCCATATGAAATAAGCAGCATTCGCGCCAACCGGCGAGGTGGAAGGTGCCAGATCAGTTTCCACGAGGGCGGGGCGATCGACGCTATCGCGTGTCTCCAGCTCGACATACACCCGTGTTGCATTCGTGCCGTTGCGGACCTATGCCAGATGAGCCAAAGGCACGCCGTTGAATTTTAACACGAACCGCAACATTAAGCCGTCCTGCAAGCGGACACTTGAAGAATACACACGTCGTCTTGGACATGATAACACCGTCCTACATCACAAATCCGACGCCACCTTGGTCCTCTAGTTTCCCGTCGATGACGAAGCGCATGTTCGTGATTCCCGCTGCGAGGTCGAGGCGCAAAACGCGTCCGTCGCGTTGCGGAACGCGTACCACCGCAGTAGCGGCCGCCGAGATGGCGGTGGACACGCCAGCAGCACGCAGCATGAGGTTGTTCGTACCTCCAACGTGGTCATCCCAGAGGACGCGCACCGTGCGGGCAGGGTTTGCGGTTGTGTTCCACAACCAAGGAGAATGAGGTGGTAGCCTGAGGAAGAGAGGATCCGGATGCGTACCCGAACCTCGCCCGACAGCTTTGGCGTGTTACCATCCGACACAAGCTCAGCAAATCTTTTCTTCGGTTAGCGGGCCACGAGGGACGCAGGGAACAAAAGGGGCGCACGACCGCATCGTAATATTCCCGTCACCAGCGAAGATGCGCTTGTCGGAATTTGTGGTGTCATTCGAGGCAACAACTTGCGGGTTCTTTGTGGTGCCAGCCAGGTACTCCGTTGCTCCACAGTTAAAACCGCCTGAATTGATACCTACAACCACTCACATTATTATAAAAAATGCGAGAATGTGTGGAGTCAAAGTGCGTGACATCCATGGTATTATCCAGATTGTTCAGAGGGGCACGATATCTGGAAACTGCTCGTTTTGAAAACCACCGAATGAGAAAAATCTGGATACGGGTTTGACCAGTTTTTTACCCATTCGTAGGTGATCATGCCGACGTCCGCTGTGCACATGGAATTTTGCCGAAGCATCTATATGAGCTTATTAAAAAAGTGAGGGTAAGACGGGCTGGAAAAAAAACCTCAATACAATGGTCTGTTGGTCCAAATGGTTCGGTCGAGTATAATTAAAATATTGGACGTAAACACATACCGACGTGTGCCTGAAACGTTTCGGGCTTCTCTTGGAACGAATGGTCTGTATTCTGGTAATACTCATAATGGGTAGTATTTCTTGACAGACTGACCACTCGATACCAGGTAAACAATGAAACTTTGAGTGCATAATTTCTGTCAAGTTTAATGGATTAAAATTGCCCCTCCGCCGCCAGTTGGGTTGTATTTTGATTCGGCGCAAGGCGAATTCGTTCCATTCGAATGGAGTGTGGACTCAAGATACGACTGTGATGACTGGAGTTGCAAGCAAGGTTGCAAGCTCACTGAAAGCACTATGGGGTGAGCACTTGAAGTCGACTGTCGGGAGGGGCTGATTTTCTAGGTGGGTATGCGCTTGGTATGCGTTGTCCGACCTTGGTCCGACCAGCTCCGACTCCGGCGAAGATCGGATCACAAAGGCGATCACCTGCGGTGATCCGGTCTGTTTGGACTGGTACTTCCTAGTCCTCCGTCGCATCCACCATCCCACTCATCACTCACCCTTCTCAGCTCACCCCTCGAAAATCTACAGAGGTTGGAACTTAAGTGGGTGTATGATGGAATTTCCGGCCTAACGATACTTAAGTACCGCCGCGCATGTCATTTTCTGCTGCCAGTTCATAGGACGACTCTGGGATGGAATACACTTCCAACGTTGAATAGTCGCACGGTGTGTTTTTTCCATCACTCTTCGACGGTGTCTCGCTGACCGCTCGTCATTCTAGCACGTGTGATGTATTTTGAGTGCTGGGTTATAATCCCCGAATCTATATATCTTCAATGCTTTCCGCATCAGAACAACTAATTTCGACGCCACTACCCTTGAAGCTGGCAGTATATTCCAGTTGGTTTTGAACATTCTTCGAGGTTCTTGCCAGTTCGTCCCTCTGCACTGCGGGAGAAGCATGTAGAAGGAGGGTGAAGTGTCATCTGACTCATCACACATGACTAAAGTTCTGCTAGGTTCGATCTGGTTCGATCTGGTTCGATGTGCTTCGATTTGCTTCGAGGAGATTCTGCGAGGTTCCATTTGTTTCGACGGGACGCCATATAAAGTTGCGGAGTGATTCCTCCTCCACCACATCTCTCCCTCCACTATAATGTCTTCCTCAAAAGCTATCGGAATCGATTTGGGCACCACCTACTCGTACGTCGCCTCCTCGTGTATAACATCGTTTCGATGCTGATTTCCACCACAGCTGCGTTGGTGTCTGGCAAAACGATCGTGTAGAGATCATCGCCAACGACCAGGGTAACCGCACCACCCCCTCGTTTGTCTCCTTCTCCGACAGCGAGCGTCTCATCGGCGATGCCGCAAAAAATCAAGTCGCCATGAACCCCTCGAACACGTACGTTTGTTCTCAGCTCTTTCATGATCGACATCTGACTCGTCTGTGTGCATAGCGTCTTCGACGCCAAGCGTCTCATCGGCCGCAAGTTCGATGACCCTGAGGTCCAGGCCGACATGAAGCACTTTCCCTTCACCGTCTTCAGCAGGGGCGGCAAGCCCTATATCCGTGTAGAGTACCGTGGCGAGCAAAAAGAATTCGTGCGTCTTTGTCCATTTATTTTTTCGTTGCATGCTGATAAGCACTCTAGTCCCCAGAGGAAATTTCGTCGATGGTGCTCCTCAAGATGAAGGAGACCGCCGAGTCGTACCTCGGCACTACCATCAACAACGCCGTCGTCACCGTCCCCGCCTACTTCAACGACTCCCAGCGGCAGGCCACCAAGGACGCCGGCACGATCTCGGGCATGAACGTCCTCCGGATCATAAACGAGCCCACCGCCGCTGCCATCGCCTATGGTCTCGACAAGAAGGTCGCCGGCGAGCGCAATGTCCTCATCTTCGATCTCGGAGGAGGAACCTTCGATGTGTCCCTGCTCACCATCGAGGAGGGCATCTTCGAGGTCAAAGCCACCGCCGGCGACACCCACTTGGGAGGCGAAGACTTTGACAACCGGCTCGTCAACCACTTCGCCCAGGAGTTCAAGCGCAAGAACAAGAAGGGTATGTGGCGATTTTTTACATCGTTTTTCCTACCAGTTCATTGACTGTCTTCGTAGATCTCTCCTCCAACCTCCGTTCCCTCCGTCGTCTCCGTACTGCTTGCGAGCGCGCCAAGCGCACCCTTTCCTCCGCCACGCAGACCTCCATCGAGATCGACTCCCTCTTCGAGGGTATCGACTTCTACACCTCTCTCACCCGTGCCCGTTTCGAGGAGCTCTGCCAGGACCTCTTCCGCAGCACCCTCGAACCCGTCGAGAAGGTCCTCCGGGACTCCAAGATCGACAAGGCCAACGTCCACGAGATTGTCCTCGTCGGTGGTTCCACCCGCATCCCCCGTATCGTGAAGCTCGTCTCCGACTTCTTCAACGGAAAGGAGCCCAACAAGAGCATCAACCCCGACGAGGCCGTCGCCTACGGTGCTGCTGTCCAGGCTGCCATCCTTTCCGGCGACACCTCGGAGAGGACCCAGGATCTCTTGCTCCTCGATGTCGCTCCCCTCTCCCTCGGTATCGAGACCGCCGGTGGTGTCATGACCCCGCTCATCAAGCGCAACACCACCGTTCCCACTAAGAAGGCCGAGACCTTCTCGACATACTCCGACAACCAGCCTGGTGTGCTCATCCAGGTGTACGAGGGTGAGCGCGCGCGCACGAAGGACAACAACCTGCTCGGAAAATTCGAGCTCTCTGGCATCCCCCCCGCGCCCCGTGGTGTCCCTCAGGTCGAGGTTACCTTCGACATGGACGCCAACGGCATCCTCAACGTCTCCGCCTCTGACAAGACGACCGGCAAGTCCAGCCGCATCACCATCACGAACGACAAGGGTCGTCTGTCGAAGGAGGAGATTGATCGCATGATTAACGAGGCTGAGCAGTACAAGGGTACGTTTCTTTCAGTAGCTTATATTTCATCTCGATACTTACTGCCTTTCTACTGCAGCCGAGGATGAGGCAGCCGCTGCCCGCATCACGTCCAAGAACGCCCTCGAGTCGTACGCCTACAACCTCCGCAACTCGATCAACGACGAGAAGCTTGCCGGCAAGTTCGAGGCTGGCGACAAGGCCAAGCTCGAGGGTGCCGTCAACGACACCATCAAATGGCTCGACGCGTCGCAGGAGGGTTCGAAGGAGGAGTACGAGGAGAAGCAGAAGGAGCTGGAGGCAGTCGCCAACCCCATCATGCAAAAACTATATGGCGCCGGTGGCGCACCCGGAAGCGCGCCCGGCGGTGCTCCCGGCGGCTTCCCCGGAGGCGCGTCAGAGGACGGTCCCAGCGTGGAGGAAGTTGACTAATTTTCTTCTTTCGTGCTCTTTCTCTCCTCTCTTCGCGATGGACATCTTACGCAAATAATGACGGGACATATCATTGTATTATACTATACTCACTGCATAGAATTCATTTTTCTCTCAAACTTTCGTGTGATTAATATTGAGATATGCTCGTGCAAGTTTAGTTTCGGAGTAGCTTCGCGACTCTTGGTTCGAATTTTTTACTTTGCCGTTGTATCCTTGGTCTGGTATACGAGGCAACATACAAGTCGAGTTGGCCGTTCAATTTTAAGGTAAGTATTATTATTCATTCCGCTCCTGCCCATTGTGCTCCTGCTCTGGGGCTTACAAGTTGACAGGAACGAGCCTCGTTGCTTCCACGTATGAGATACGAATTAAATAAGACACGAATTGAATAAAACGCGATGAAAATCTCAACAGGGTAGTACTTGGTTCCTTCTGTTATTCTCCGCATCAAGCTGTGCCATTCGATTTCGAGACCCCAGCAGCTACCCGCCACTTACCGGTCGGGATACTTTGTTTTGGCCCGCTTTGGATCACGAAATTCGCGCTGGGAAAGCCGTCGAGATTGAAGAGAGCTGAAGCTACGGGTAAATAAGAGACGGAAAAAGTACTGACAGGTGTTCCTCATTGCATAGTAGGTCGCTGTGAGGGTGTTCGGGTCAACTGTCAGCGTAAAAAAACCACGGAAAATGCCATCACTCCACTGCAGGTCGGTGTTTGTGGCGACAAGGTAACGTATAGCATCGGCAGCGGCAGGCTGGATATTCGCGCCAAAGGCGGACGGAGAATGCAACAGCCGTACCTGATGTTCAATTCAACCGCTATGCGTATTTTCTTCCGGGATATCACCAGCAAATTTAACACGAGGGATAGGCCGGAGCAGAAGGGTCCGAGATGCAGCAAAAAGCATAAAGCCAGATTCTTTTCATCTCTGGCGAAAATTCTTTGTAGAAAACCCATAAAATCGCCTGTAGATTAGCACGCCCGGATATTTTGATTGACACGGCGGGAAGAGCGGGAATGGAGGAGACACATATGATAATTAGGAACGAAACGGAGGAAGTCTTCACATATGATTTCGCTGGGAAGGGTCAAGGGTCCGGACGTATACGACTCAAGTCGGCCGCGCGCGAGCGTGATATCACCCTCAGTTAATTGGATGTAAATTGGACTGGGGTCAGCAATTTCGGGCAAGAAGTGCAAGATGGAGATTTTACAAATGCGTAACTGGGGTAGGCTTACGATAAGAAGCCTCGCATAGTCTGTGGGATGTATATAGTAAACACTTTCGTTGGTGTCAGTTTCTATCAGGATCCGCTCACTAGTCGGACTCGTGGTCGCTGTCCTCCGCTGGATTCCCACCAACCAGCCAATAGTCGTTGTCGAACGAGGGAGACAAATCGTTTACAGAATGAAGCTTGACGAATGATAACTCCCCGATTGAGGGGAATGCCTCACGGTACGCACGCTTCGGAGCCGCTCTGGGGCCCGTGATGCACATCTGTTCAAGTGTGCACCCGGATTTCGAAATGAACAATACGAGTGTGCGGATGGGGTCGTCCCCCAGAAAATAGTCCGGGACTCGGAGTGTGCGAAGCGCTGGGACGATAAGCGTGTCGATATATCCGGGGAGCTCTGGACCGCTGTCATAGTCAGGAATGCAGATCAATGATTGGAGGAGAGGAAGATGGAGATCGGGTTGAGGATCGTCGGAGTTGTCCCAGAGGGACAGTTTGCAATGTGTGAGGCGGGAACACTGCTGTAAAATCGCCGTGCACTGGCTGGGATGAACATCCCACAGAGTCAGGCGTCTCAATTGTCCCCAAGGAAAAATGACTCTGTCGGGAAAACGGCTGATTACGACGGAGCGTAACTGGGCCGCGTCGCAGACTACCGCTGGCGATGATGGCGCGTAATCCTCCCATGATAAGTCAATGTGTTTGAGCGAAGGCAACGGACCGTCGAACAGGGGGCAGACATCATCTGTGACCCATTTTAACTCCAGATATTCCAACCGTGCGCGGTGAGGGATGAGTGCCTCGATGCACTCGTTCAAGGGAATGTCCCCGCGTTTGTCCTCCAGTTCCCTGTGGAGAGAAAAGGAAAGTGGCAAAGAGCGAGACCTGTCGATCCACACCGGCAGACGGGCACTGTAGTCTTGATCACTGTTGCAATTTAGGAGCTGTAGTGTCATCGCTCTCCAAAGCGCAGGAGTGGCGATGGCGATTTCCCTCCATTTGAGGCATATATGTGTGAGAAGGGTAGGCGATAAATAGCCCTTGAAGAGTGGGCCGATGGGATAAACGGGGAGGAAATGGAGGAAAATTTCGGATATGATTTCGTTGGGCAGGGTCATGACGGGGTAGACATAGGAATCGAGCCGTTTCTGCGCGAGTTCTTTCTCGAGTCGCAACTCCCGCACCGAGCGTTCAAGCTCCAGGATCCGAGCTGCAATGTTGGCAATCCGGGCTCGATCTGCTGCACGGGCCACGGCAGAATTATTCAGTGGCGTACTGGTGACTGCAGCATTCACCATTTGCAGCTACATATATGTTGTTAAGTTTGCGCTCCACGATGAAAGCAATCCTTACATTGGGAGGTTTATGCTCGCTAGTGTAATGGGAGCTGGCTGGCAGTGGTGAGCAGTGGTGGCGGAAGAAGGAAGAAAATATTCCGATCAACTCGGATCACCACGACCGCGTGATCCCGGTCCCTTTTGAAATCTGCCACCACCACCACCGTCAACTTTGAGTTGGAAAGACTCCGCAAGGCTGAAATTATGTTGATAAAGTGAGTAAACGTCGAAGAAGCTCCCAGTATTCTGAGTTCGTTACCAGTGGTAGCAATGTCCAGCGCTGCCCTTCAAGCAGAGCGCGCCCGCGTAGCAGCGACAGATATCGCAATTATGGATTTGAAGCGATATTTGACCCTCCCACGAGGGGAGAGAAATGTAATCCAAGAAAGACTTGACGTCTACACACATCCGGTCTTGACCTTGCCGAGGGAGTTCACCTCGGAAATCATCATTTTCTTCCGCCTTATCCCAATGTCCGCCCATGATAGGGTACTTCTCTCCCTCTCTTCTGACCCAGATATATGGGCGATATACTGTGCAAAAACTCCTTCGGTTTTACAGGGTTTTTGCAGACAACTCACATCTAAATTTGAACTCCTGCCTGACAACTGTGTAGATCTACTTACATCTTCGGATGTTGCTTGCATCTACTTTTGCTTACATCTGTGAATTGGCGCACAACTTCAGTAATGATTGCCGCGGTGTTCCCATCAGTTCCGAATTGGGTGAAGTAGAGCAATTCAGGAATTACCGGATTTCTGGTCTGCCAAAGGGTTTCGGATGGAAGTAGCTGGATTGAGACGCGGAAATCACGCTCTTTGATAACCATTTCAGTATTCTGAAAACACCTTCAACCCAAAAGAGCCAATTTCAACCAATAATTCCAAATGGTCCTGTATATCCTGAAAGCCTGCCATTTCTCGCTATATGTGTGACCGTATAGTGTTGAATATAACAGTGTATCGCTTTCGGAGGTCCATAAAACTTTCCTGGGAGTCCCCGTCGAGAAACAACGTGCTTTCCGTTTATGGATTTCGGCAAACCTGACCCCATCAATGTTGTGATCATTTCCATCATTCCCGACTGAAATTCATACAAGTCCGAGACATGCTAAAAAAACATTGAGGCAGTTGTCTGACCACCAAGCAGTTGTAAGTGCTTCAAAGAAGATGTCAAGTAACTTGAAAAAATGGTTAGTTGTAAGTGAAAACCCTGTGTTCAACAGGGACATGTGAGCATATATTTTTTGCACACTATATGTGCCATACAGATATGTCGAAGATGGAGAGACATGGCACTTTCCATTTCCGCTCTCCGGCGAGCGATATCACTGACCGGTTGGGCAGATGACATCAGCGACGAAAAACTCTTTTGGCATCGTGGCTGCTAGGTCCGGCTCATACCCTCTCTCCATTCATCTGGATGATTTGGATGAGAACAAGAGCTTGGTATTATCGGACCAGTCGGATCTTCTCACTCATCACCGCACACGATGGGAATATCTCGCAGCAGAATGGAGTCTCGCCAAAACCTACAACATCCTCCAGGGCACAATGCCTTCACTCCGCCACCTAAAGATCTCCTTCAACCTCCCGTCATTGCCTGGCTCTGCCATTACATTCGGCCGCCTCGAGGAGCGCATATCGCGAGGCCGTTCTTGCGACTGTGGAGTTTTCATTCAAGCGAAAGTTGATACACCGTAATTAAACCGATACATCCCAGCGTTATTATTGGAATGGAGGAGGGTTGGACAGTGGCACGGAGAGGAACCCGGACTCTAAATCCGAATCTGCATAGCTCGGGACTCGGATACGTCTTTCACTAATCTTGCATATTTATCCTTCCGGCGACTACGAGCTGGGACTTGCACAAACCACAGAATATCGGAAATCACAGGTCCCACATGCATTCATAAAGAGTCCATCGCTTGCCGCTTCACCATTGTGCTTTGCCGGACACGACGAAGAAAAACAAAAGAGGAAGGCGGGGTGGCCAAATTAGGCAACTCCTGTTTTGCTCCCGCCCATTATGCCACCGCCTCCTTAGTCTCGCTTGTGCTTGGTCCCACCTTGTCACTCTGCTCTCTCCTCCCATGTCCTTTCCTGGTGCCACAGTGTCACTCTTGAGCTCCATGCCTGCAGAAATTTTGCGGGAGATAGCGTCTTCTGTGGATGCAGCAAAGGACACGTCGGCGCTCTGCACGGTGTCTCGGCTGTTCAACGCAGTAACTGTCCCTGTTTTATACCGAAATCTCGACTTAGGCACCGTTGAATCGACTCTGAGGTGCTTCGAAACGCTGATCAGGCACCCCACCCGCCACGGTTATGTACGCAGTGTCAGAATCGAGATTCTGGCATCGGATGAACGGTGCGTGCGTCCACTTTTAACATCCAGATACTGGCAACCTAAAATATATGCATAATTACCCAGCGATTATATCCCCACAGACCTCATATTCCCGCTCGAATCCGTCCTACGGACGCTCCGCCACCTCGAGCACCTCTACCTCCGCATCCCCGACTTTGACGACCGCTTCCTCGTCATTTTCGCGACCCTCGCACTCCCAAACCTACACACCTTTTCGATCATCCACCCGGGCTCCTTCTCCCCGCTCCTCTCATCCTTCCTCAACCGCCACCCACACCTGACGCACCTCGACCTCCTGCGCCCGTTCATCCGCCCCCCTAAACACCACAATCCCAACTGTAAAAGGCACCGCAAGAAGCCTCCCATCGTGCTCCCTCTCCTGCACTTTCCACGCCTGCGCGCCTTCCGCGGCTGCAGCGTGTACGCCGCCGCGCTCGTCGTCGCGGGGCGCACCCTCGCGCGCGTCGAGCTGTGGGGCGCGCCCAAGGACACGGATCTGGATGCATTGTTTGTGGCGCTGGGCGACTGCGCCGCTCGGCGGTTCGCGCTGACCGTTCTCTGGGACGGCCCGCAGACGGCGCTGTTCGCGCCGCTCGTGCGGTGCATCCCGCACACGACCGCGCTCATCACGGGGCCGTTCGTGGGGGGTATGCGGCCGCTGAGCAAGGTGGATTCTCCTTCACTTATTATGATCACTCTCCTGACTCACTCCACCCTCAGCCAACCATCACCGAAATTGCCACCGCCCTCGAGGCCCTCCCGGGGCTGCGCGCCTTCGAGTATGACAACGTCGAGTCCGAAGACGTGGGGTTGAGGGAGTTGCTTGGTGTCGCGGCGGTTCCAAATTCCAACGCCGGTGGTCTGAGTATCGGCATGCTGGCTAGCATCGCGCGGCACGGCAACACCAATAACTTGGACTTGCAGACCAACAACAACAATCCGTACATCAACGCCAGCCCGCTCGCGCTCGACCACGCGGCGCTGTGTCTGTGGGGCGCGCGCTGCCCGTCGCTCGGGGTTGTGAGGCTGCGTGAGTGTTTGTTTCTTCTTCTTCGCCCCGCATTTCCTTTCTTTCTTTCTTTCGTTCAGCCTACTCACTTTATTCCATGCTCAAATCACTCACTCGCATTTATTCCACCCCCGCAGACTGCCGCACCTGGTCGCGCGACAAGACGGGGTCGGGGAAGTGGCTGCTTCTCAGCTGAAGTCGAGCGGGTGGGTGGTTGCCCTCGCTGCTGAATGTACATGTGGAATTATGAAGGAAGGGTGGAATGTGGAGTTGTCCAGGATGGGTTGGAAAGGATGTGGGATTATCCCGGAAGGAAGGGTTGTCAAGGATCTAATTGAGAGATGTTGCAAAGATGTACTGGGACACTGGAATCACTAAGGAAGGATTAAATTTGAAGACGACGGATGGACGGATTCGACGATCACAGGGAGGTTTAGGAAGGGATTGTTCAACGGACTTACTTATCATAGAGCGCAATTGAACGTATCGGAGCGAGTTAAGTCTACCCCCGGTTCATGAACCGGCTGACCTGAACAGTGACGCCGGTAGAACATCCGCGGTGTTGAGTAGAAAGTGAAACCAACCGAATTTCGTCCACTTTGCAAGTCGAACGCGATTGATCTTATGAACGGTCAAATTCTCGATTATTCAGTTGCGGTGATTAACGTGGTGTAGACAAGGGATGATATAATTTGGGACCGGCGCACAGGCAATCCTCCTCCTCCTCCTATCAGTGCATTAAGCGCGGAGAACTGGTCAATGATTTTGCACCAACCGTCAGTTCAAGGAAGAGCGCGAGGAGTCATCTGCTCAAAATCATCTACACCCCATCTTCGAGGATGGATAAACTAGGCACAACCAGGCACAACCTGGAGCATAATTTCAACCCGTTCAACAAAATGATTAATTTCAGCAAGCGGATTTGACTCTTTGGAAGCGCACCAAGGAAAATGAAACTCGAAATCTGTGTTCAAGTCCAAACACCTGTGAGTTGTGTCTGGCAACAATCAGCAAGAGAGGATAATCACGTATGCATGAACACACCACATTGTTTACTTGCATCGCTGGCATGCCTTGTGTTAAGGACATCCGGATGGCACATAAGCCAGGAGTTCAAATTATTGCACAGACACAGACATCGCTATTGAAAAATTCACACAGAAAGTGGGAATGTGCGCTTGACCCTTGTCCAGGACGATCCTGATTGGAGCCTACTAAAGAGGAGGGGGAAAAATGGAGTTTCAGACTACTGTACTATTGAGTTCAGTTCGACAGTCACGGGTCACGGGCACCCTTGTCGACGTCGAACTTTGTACAATGTCACGGATCACCAGGCCCGATTGTCGAATTGGTTCACCGTGACATCCCCGGAGGCTCGCCTAGAAGTGCTGTTTTTCCGAGTTTTCGCGTCGAAAATTGTCGAATTTTGGCCGTCAGTCACGGTCACTACGGCCGGTTTTCAGATGTCGAATTTGGTTCAAATCGTCACGGGTCACACCCCTTGTCGAATTGAACTTAAAAGTTAATAGTACAGTACGTACCTGACATTTCCAGTACTTAGACTCGAACCAGTCCCAAAGGCGGAGTGATGACAGTCGATCACTAAAATTTTATTCCCTACAGGACTCCCGCCTCAGATATTGACCTTTCGAAAATTTGTTGGCAACCTTCATCGAAATTTGGCTAAGTCCACAAAAGAATCTCGGCAATCTCCGTGTCTCCAAGCCACCGGTGATTATGCTCCAGTCGTTATTCAGCTGCCTTATTGATCAACTGTCATCAATATCGCAGCTTTCCAATAACGACTGGTCTGAGTCTACATTTCCAGCTGCTTACGCGCTTACGCTTCATCCGCGAAATTGAAAGCAAAAAAATAACCCCGGGTCGAACCTCCGGTGAGAAGCAAAGATTGATGTGAGGGATGTCGCTACCCAACAGCTTCTCTCACAGGAGGCAACGGCCACCGCTTACAATCTTATAAGCGACAGTCGCTTATAGGTTGCTTGTGGCTGGCTGGTGACTTGCTTATGGGAAAACGTCGCATGTACGGCACGAGGCTATTCACGGTCACCTGGTTCTAAATTCCGCGTAGTTGAGAAGTAGATGCAGATTGCAGATCGTCCCAAGAGATGTTTTTCTTGTTGTTGTCAAAGATTGCAATTGTGAAGTTAGAGGCGAAAATCATAAATTGCTGCTACTCTATCATGTAGGGCATAAGTAATGTTTCTTCTGTGGCCTCGACGCGCTGCTTACGTCAGGACACATGGCTGATGGGACGTGTTTTCCTTTCTCTTTGTCTCTGTAACATCCTCTTTCTCCATGTCTTCTATGGCCAACCGCAATGCATCCCAAGGCCCATCCTCTGGAGCAAACAACCCAACTGGTTCCTCCAATCCGGCTGGCTCAGCAGCTCCCGAGTCTCGTAAAAAACGCAATGCTGCTGACCGGGACTCACCCTTTGAGGAGCCGCCTTCCTCTAAGAAAACACGAAAGAATGCTGTGCCAAAGCCTAAGCCATTCCAGCTCAAACCAAAGCAGATCCCAGAGGAGTTTTCAGGCACCAAGGTACGTCAAAAGCAGTTATTCTATGACGATCACTCTCTCACCAAAGAAATTACAGGATGCAGCGCATCTTCATGGCTACATTCTATATGGCATCACTAGGGCCGATGTGGCTCCTTGGAGCTTATGCAACGCTTCACACAGCGCTATGTGCCTGGGTTCCTCGCCACTCTGGAGCAGCGGCTGCGGAACGAGTCGTCTGAGCATATCGGGGTGATGCAGATGGTCAAGTTTATCACATCCGGAGCTCACGAGAATGCTGCAAAGGGTTGTAACATTGCTAGCGCCATTCTGGGTATCGGAGAGCCCTTCCTCATTGCCATTGTACTTCTGTCCCGACATTCACAGTCCCCCCGATACCATCTACAACCAGATTCACGAATTGGTTTTCATCCAGACTTTCAGGGTTGTTGCCGCCGGATTTGCGTATAAAAACCTCTTGCCAACGCCTTCTGGAGTGAACAACAACACTCTTCTTGTCGACATCTATCATAATTTCCTGTATTGCTATATGCGTCAGAAGGCAAAGACTGGCACCGGGAGACTGTTGAAAAACCGGGAGGACAACAATACATCTAGATGTTGTAAAACGGTTTGTACCTCTCATTCATCTGTAATTTTTTTTGTATCTGATGTTCATTTCATCAGCTGGCTGGGGATCGTCTTCGGTTCACGCTTCTCGACAAGCAGCCGGCACGGGTCATTACTATGGTGAAGCCACAGCGAGCACACTCCGATGGAGAGGGTGGCCGCGTTCACTGGATCAACAACAAGGGCTCACCCGGTCCACGCAGTGATTCTGCAGGATCCTTTCTTCGAGGCCTCGATCCTCGACGGAAGAAGCTGAAGAGCGGTAAAGCAAGGTCGGGTAAGAAGGAGGAGCGTAAACACAGGGCAGAGGACCAGGCCGTCACATCCGAAATGTCTTATCAAATTCCGGAGATCACCACCATGGACTGGTTCAACCCCGAATATTTCAACGAACTTCCTGTTGCGACACGGTTTGAGTACAGGAAATATGGTGTTGCCCTGCCTCTTCTCCAGTTTCATGGCAACAAGGACTGGAAGACTATGGACGATGTGACTTTCATGACTGCCTATGGCAATAACGTGCTTGCCCAATATGACATTCCAACACAGGAGGAGATGGATGTGGCATAAGTAAGCCTTGTGCTATGCAATCGGAATTGATAGGACTTTTTAATCATTCTTAGTTCCCTCGGTAATGCTCACTCATGCTTATTCCTTTTTTATGTATGCCTGTATGTTTCTACTATGCCAATATGCATCTATGCTTTATGTTATATTTGGAGCTATTTATTCTTTGTAAGAAGCAACAAAATATGGTGTCTGTTCAAGCAAAGCAGCTGACAATAGCTTATGCTTTTGAATCACAAGAAAGGTTTGAATATGGCCTTGAAGTGGCATTTGCCAGATTTCATCAATGAATCCTGTCTGCAAAGATTCATTCACAGGGTCCTTGAATTGAATTCCACTATTTCCTCTGGTTGATCTATAGCGACTGAAGTCATAATCTTCAAACTTGAACTGATTTGGTTTCAGAGCACATGGGGGAAGCACAAGAGAGCCAGCTGGGTGGGGCAATTGGTAACAGTCACACCATAGTTGGCCTTGAGAGGTCAGATATTGTAATAGCATTTGGTAATCATCTTCATCCAGGTCTATTAAAACAGACAGAATTTTTGCAACTTCGGCTTCTGATAGCGGCAATGCAGCCTTTATGTTAGCTGCAATATTTGGTTGAAGAATTTTTGCCAGATCGCTGGCAGGCCCATTCTCAGACTGTGAATCACGGAGTTTTGCTTCCAGGCAGCAACGGCGGGCCATCTGTCGTAGCATCGTGAGAGGCATATCATCTGATTTCGATTTCTATGTTCAGTAATTGAATCAGAGCCAAAGATTGATTATGCACCCTCCCTTCTATTCGTCTTCACATCCTGAAGCATCCCATTCATACGTTCACCTGCAAACTCGCTTAGTGGAGGTAAAGGTCCCCAGAATTTCATTTGTTGTGCATTGTGCATAGCCAAATGTTGATTTGAAACAGAATGAAAATTGACTGGGAATAAGCGGGGTAGGGCCTCACGATATTTCACGTAGTGATCTGTATATTTGTCCGCTTGGACCTTAGATGTTGAGAAGGAAGACACAATATTGGTACAAGCCATGAGATGATGAAAATTGTGGAGGAGAGCTAATTCCATAAGCGGGACCGTGCCGTGTAATCCTACCTACCTACCTACCTACCAGGTTTCCCTTCTTCCACCAAAGTTCCGGAATTATTAAGGGCAAAATAACTGTAAAGAGAATGAGATACTCATGGGCCTTGAGTTTCCCATGTGTTGCATCACCCAGGTTGGTTGGTGGTCTTGCAACCCAAGTTGGAAGTGAGATCCTTTTTATACAGTTCCGTATACTGCCCAATTGTACCGGAGTAAAGTTGAACATTCCTGGAACCTCAAAGTCAAGAAATTCATCATCATTATCATCCTCATTGTCCACTCCAATCCCCATAAATGTGTCTGGTGTTGGAGTAGTTTCACTATCACTCTCACTGTCGCTGGCCATGTCATCGTCAGTCAACTCTGCTGGCTCTTGGCTGGATTGTGCTGTATGGTGTGCAGCCTCCTTCTCTAGATCTTCCAGCTCACTTGCAGATTCAGACATCCCTGACTCAGTAACATCTGGCTCTATGTCATCAGGATCACCAAGATTCTTAGCATCTGTGGTCTCTTTTTTGGGACGGTCAATACCCCAATAAACACGGAGATGACGCATAAGTATACCCTCAAGCCAGTTGTGCATATATCCTAACACAATGTGAAGAACTGGGTCCCACTGGAAAATATCTTGAATCGGGGACCAGCGAACTCCAGATATTTTAGAGAGTTGATTTTTCAATGCTACTGTTGTTGCATTGAACCAAGCTTTTGCCTGGGCAGCCACTTCATCACTTTTACGAAGTGTCCAGGAGCTATAGTCAAGTCTTTCGATATCACTGAGTTGGAGGAGGCACCAGTTGCAAAAATATGTTGCATTGACAGCCATATAACCTGTCACTTTACGAATTGCTTGCAGATCTGCAATGACGGGAAGTAGTTGGGCTGCAACAGGAACACCATTGGGATTGCGATGAGTTGGCAGGGCTTTACCAGGAGGTGAAAATTCATTCATCATTTTAGCAAAAGCCAGGAGGATATGTGCAACGGTCCACACATCAGGAAGGCCGACTGGTACTATTCCGAGTATAAAGATGTTTTCCAGGAGAAATCGAAATTCAATGGGGAGGTTGAGACAATAAAGGACTATTGCTCCACAGGAAACAGTAGCACCTTTGAAATGTTGTGAGAGATGCAGGTGATAATCTTTGGAACTACATACCAGCAAGCTTATTAGTGAATGGATTGAACCAATCAATGTAAAAGCCAAAAACCAGGTTATACTGATTCAGCAAAAAGTTCCCAAGGCTACGCCAGGCAGGACTATCCTGAATATCCTTCATGGTATCTGCCTGTGGCATATGCTGTCTAGCCTGGTTCTGCTGAAAGGTCTTCCACAATAAGTCTTCAATCTGTGCTCTAGAAAGAAAAAATCGGAGCCATGATTCAAATGATTGTGTGGCATATAAACATTTTGGAACTTTTTTGGTGGTTCCATTCCAGAGGCGGACCTGCTTCCACAATGTAGTACCACAAGCCCGAGATCTTCTTGATTTCCGCCAGTCACATGTCTGTGGAAGGGAGTCCATAGAGTAAGGCTTGTAACAGGTAGGGCAGCATGGTGTTCGAATAATATGTTCCAATCCCTGTTTATAAATTGTGCGGATGTCCTGGGGAATAGTGATGGTTGGTGGGTTTATTTTGAAACCTGTGAGTTGGAGCACTCCAAAGATGAGTTTGATTGTGGTGAATATAATGAATTGTAGAGCCTTCAGAATAATTCCTGAGTTTTCACGGCTAATCCCAACGTGAATGTTCAGCCAAGCTGCAAGGAGCATGCATAAGGTTGTAATCAGAGCAAGAGCTGAAAAGGATTTAGCCAGAAGATTGAATATGTGTACCTGGAATCTTACCTTCCTGGAAGAGTGAAAGAGCTGGTACTGCGAGCTGGCTTTGAGCAGGTGGCTCAGGAATTCCGGGAGGTGTGTCATATATCCCAGCTTCTATCTTTAGTTTTGCCAGCTCATCTTCTTCTTTGTGCTTCTGATGTGTAGAGGGGCTGACCTTCTTCCCAGGTCCTCTGTAGCCATCCTCCGACACTGTATGCTTGACACACTTAGAACAGGTGCAAATAACCTGTTTTGGCGGCATGGACGGGGGAGGAAGTTAAGCAGAACAGCTCATTCTGCCACAAGACCCATCTTTTAAGATGCAATGCTTGATTGATGAAACCTATTGCAACCTGATTTGATCATCTACAATTCTAAGTACAACCCACATGGATTCCAACAAGGAAGTTTGACGGCCATATAAATTAATCAAAGTTTTGTGTATGTCCGAGGCTTTTGATCTGATCAAATAGTACCGAATGGGAAAAGATGCCTGACTTGAGATTCGAACCATTGGCACCTTATGTGATGGGCCATTTCTATAAGCTGAACACAAGCTGAACACAAGCCAGAGACAAGCGACTGTCGCTTATGAATCCATAAGTGGTGGTGCATGCCCCCTGTGTCTATGTAGTGTTGCCACGGTGCGAGGCGAGTTCAGGCGGTGTGGCCAACTCATCAAAACTCGATCAAGCGAGTCGAGTCGAGTTTTGATCGAGTCGAGTCGAGTTGGGAACACGTGTTGTGACTAAATGTGATCATCGTTACTCCCAATCAATACGTGTCGTGTCTTTAGCATACCTAAACATGTCCGTGAACGTTGCACAGGCCGACGCAGAAGAATTCCGGCGTGCACTTACCAGGATTGCTGCGGGAAAAATCTCCGCAGACAGGTAAGCATGCGCACGACTTTTATCTGGCATACACTGACCATCGATATCTTCCAAAGCTATGTTTGGCCCACCCCAGATTCCATTAACTATGCAGAGGTGTCAGCCAAGACTTGCAAAGCTCTTCTTGACCTGCTCCGTGGTACCAAGAAGGTCAAGCGAGTTCAGAAGGAGCCCGGAATTTGCCTGCCTGAAACTCCTGTGAAGGAACAAATTGCCCGACACATCGATTACCATTTAACGGAGAAAGAGTACCTTGCAGCAAAGCGAAGACTTGAGGCACCAGGCCTGGACGAGACGCTGCGGATTTCGCTGATGCCAATCTTCGACTTCCTTCAGGCAGCACGGCAGGTTACGACAGAAATGGTATATCCCCAAACGAAGTTACAGCTTCTGGGTGCACTTTCAAATGTCTGGGAAGCTCTGGATGAAATGGAAGATATGATGAATAAGAATAAAGATGCTGGGTCAGAGACAGAATCAGATGAGGATGCAGACAAGACATTAGTAGACCAGTAAATATTCAAATGTGACAACTTGTCCGAGCAGAAATATTTGTACGCCCTGCTAGAATGATTTAAAAAGATGATAGTATTTTGTGGTCAATGGCATGGGTATTATAGCGCAGTAAATAAGATACATATTATAAATCAGTCTCGGTCTCGGGTCCCATGTTCTGCAATAGCTCGGCGAGCTTCGCAATTTTTCCTGTTGTCATAAGTTCCCGGATGGCATTCTCAGTGACATCCCCTTCAATCGCATAATCTTCGGCCTTCGCAACCAGGTGGGAGGTGAAGTCGAGTCGGAGTTGCTTGTACATGTACTTGAGAAGCTGAAGGATTTCAAGCAGTCCCGGAGATAGACGGCTTCGCCGGAGGGTGCAAGTCTCCTTGCTTGAGGAAAAAACCCACTCAGATGGAACAGAGGATGCTTGAATTGGCAAGATGTCCATGGCGACTTTGAACATCATCGGCCGCTCATGTTCGTTGTCCTGAGATTTTTAAATTAGAAACAGGAAACTGGCAGCAGCAAAAGAAAGAAGAGACGTACATCCCAATAGCAAATTAGATCAAACTGGCTCGAGGTTGCTTCGATCCCGCCGCGTTTGTAGCGCTCAAACTCGCGAACGGCAGCAATACGATCCTGCGCTTTCAACGCAGTTTCAGCGTCGAGGCGTTGTTGTGGGGTAAGGATCGGGGTAGATACAGTTGCAGGCGGGAGAAGGGGTGCCGGACGCGATTGCGAAGGTGTAGGTGCGGAGGCAGCGGCAGAGGGAAGAGTTGGCAGGGTGACGATGCGCCGAACCGGATTTGCGAGGTTAGAGAGTTGCTGCATTCCCGCAGCCTGCGAGGATGCAGCAGAGAGAATTACAGGCTCTGTTGCAGCTCGAGACAGCGGTGTAGCACGTGACTGTTCGTGGTGGTGAGCAGTTACATAGGAGGTCATCTACGGTGGTTTAATTCACCCGAAAACACAGAAACTCAATGAGAACATACAGCATCTATCATCCATTGTTCTGCTTGTGCAGCGTCTTCTTGCGGCCAATGTTTCTCGACCCAGTCCATCTTCATTGTCGGATTAATAACTGTGTGATTATTAGAAGACTACATGTACAATGGATGAGATGAACCGTACGCATTGCGAGGGCGTAAGCTCGAGTTTTGCGACCCTTGTTGATGTACTCCTGAATTTTTACGATTCCGACGCCAATGTAATGTGCTAGCATGGGGAGAATGGTTTGAAGTTCGAGCCACTTGTGAAGCAGCTGCTCGAATGCCGGGAGTGCAGCGGACAGTGTCGGGGTTTTCTCGGCCGATAGTAGTTCTTGAGCGATATGTGGAGCCTCAAGAATGGCATGGATATCGAAAAGCACCTGGTACGGGAGCGGGTCGAACATGAGATGAGTGATTGTTGCCTGTTGGGGATGATTAAGGAAGACTTGTACGGCCTGGGAATAATATTAGCGTTGCTGGGTCACAAAGAAAATACGACGTACCGGATAGAGCTCAATTAGACGATCAGACATGAGAAAAGTTGACGACCAACGAGTTTCGCAGTCCCGAAGAAGCTGTACGACACGTATGATCCCGCTCTCCCCCCAAAGGAATCTTGCATTTCCGTCCGCAATGATCTGTTTGACATCTGCACGACGCTGGCCAGAGCCGCGGCATGCAGCGACGATTTGACGAGTGTTACCCACGGGATCTGATTGCAAGGCCTCAGTGTACAAGATCAACTCCGCCTTCTTGGCCGGATCATCAGACGAGTCGATGACAGGCCAATAAGGGTTCTCCTTGAGCTCTTTCAGGACTGTTTGCGCCGCAATGTTAA
The DNA here is from genome assembly GCA_029281795.1 of Mycena crocata. Taxonomy (NCBI): domain Eukaryota; kingdom Fungi; phylum Basidiomycota; class Agaricomycetes; order Agaricales; family Mycenaceae; genus Mycena; species Mycena crocata. Next base: position 39,651 of record JARJCP010000200.1, read on the forward strand.
CAACATGGGCAAAGCACCTGAAACGATGTCAGGATATCATTGACGTCGGATTTTCCCTGCACCTACCGAACGCGATTGCCATCCGAATCAAATTGCACGACTAAATCAGGCTCGCCGTTGAGAAGATCAGCAAGTTCCTCAATAAACGACTCAAAAAGTTCCTCCAACTCTTCCATAGCGGTATTGTTGTTTGAAGCACTATCAAGTGTGATCGTTCCCGTCTTCTCGCCGATTATCAGCATATGTAATAGCAATTAAATCGGTAACGCACCTTGTGCAAAATCTCGGCATGCTTTAAAATACAAAATACCAAATATTATTGCAGCAATGTTTTTGCTGTCGTGTTTTCCCTCAACCAGTCGAAATGCCAGAAGCCGACTCACGACAGCAAGATTACCATTCTCATCGCGAATACAAAAATGGGCCGTCAACCCGAGAAAGGACCGTAAGTTCGGGTCGCTTCAAATGTCGGAGGTAAAGGAGATTTCAGGACATTTTCGGCAAGATTCAAGATGAAATTCAAAGATCAAAGAAGTTACTTCCAAGACGAAAGATGTCTCCCACAAGACGAAAGATGGTTCTCAAAGATCCAAGCTACCCAAAGACTGACTTCAAAGATCTAAGCTGCCAAAGACTTTTCTGCAGTTTTACTGATGCTACAGTCGGGCTCCTCCCACCTGATTAAAAAGCAGGAGGAGCAAGTACCCTTTCCTTGAACCGTATTTTGCACGATTTATCTCAACGATTACGCAGAATTCATAGGACAGTTGAACCTCTTAGGCCACCCACAGTTGCAACTGACGGGAAAACGACCTTCTGGAACACCTATATGAAGCTGGCCGACGAGCAAGATAAAGAGTTTCAGCAGAAATATAGCACGGATCTCGATACGTCGCTGATATTCGTGCGTGGTACCCAACTTGATGAGCGGTGTGTCTGATTCAAGTCTAACTCACAGGCTGGTCTTTTCTCGGCAGTCAGCTCTGCATTCATCATTCAGATCCAGCCGCAGCTCTCAGAGGCCCCGACCGTTATTGTCATTGTTCAATGCCTACTCTACGCCAGTTTATTCACAACGCTGCTAGCAGCCCTGCTTGCTGTCCTCGGCAAGCAATGGATCAGTACTACCAAGCCGCCGGCAGCAGAGGCACAATCGAGGAGCGCGGACTGAAGCGCCAGCGTAAACTCGATGGCTTGCGCAGGTGGAAATTCGACACAGTGCTCCAGATGTTTCCCCTGCTGCTGCAGCTTGCATTATTCCTGTTCGCAAGTGCACTGTCGGTGTATCTCTGGACGATCAACCATGCGATTGCGATTATCGTTCTGACAATTACAGCCTTCGGTTTTGCATCGTACCTATTCCTCCTCCTTGCCGCATGTATTTCCCCGGACTCGCCCTTTCAGTCGCCAATTGCGGCCTTCCTCATTCAAAAAATCTCACCACTTCTGCGCGTCCTCGTGTCGAAATTCGATGTAGTCCAGGAGTCTGTTTCTGAAGTTTGGACACGGTTCTCCCAATCCAGGGTGGACATTTTGCCATGCTTCCGGCCGCAGCCCTCAAGATCGCAAGAGGATGAGACTTCCTTTCTGGATGCCCTCCCAAATAACCCCTCGCCAGAAGTCCCTGCTGTCCTATGGGTTTTGGAAACCTCCACCGACCCCATGATTATCGGTGCTGCAGCTGAGATAGTTGTTGACCTGCAGTGGCCGCTCGACCTCGAGGTCAGATCACCGCTGTTTCGAATCGGCATAACCCTCGCTTCGTGTTTTGACCATCAACGTGTTGACGACAACTGGATCCAGCAAGTCCGAGATGGTTTGACCAAACGTGCTTTGCACTGCGCGAAGGCGTATTGTATACTGAGAGGCATTGTTTGGGCAGCAGATCCTAATTTTTCAGATGATATATTTTATTTTGGAGAAGAGCTCATTCCGACGGACAGTGATGATCCCGCGGACTTCAAGCAATTGGTTAATGCATGTCGGATTGTTGATGGATGGCCCGAATTAACGCAAACGTCGCAACCGCTGGAAGCTTCTCACATTATTCCCTCGCTTTATCACCGCAGAAATCCCGATACCTTTGAAACAAGGATGGCCCATTTCCTTGCGCAATTTCAACCAGGGCCAATTCTCGATGATCACGCCTTCGCCAACTATCTCTACTATATAAACGCGTTTCTGGGTCATATGACTCCGCAGCTTATGGTGCAGAAGGACAAACGGTGAGTGGAAAACAATCTCGAGCATAAGAAACAATATTGACCCAGTACTAGTTGAATAGTAGTTTGCAAGGCCCTTTAATGGCCCATCTTTTCAAAGCGCTACGACATGTCGATATGGATGCTTCACTGGTGGGAGACATCATACGCACCACTGCCGAACTATACAAGACAACGATTGCGGAAGATTTCGGCTATCGGAGTGAGATTATGAAAGAGATGTTGGAATTTTGTAGCCATTTTTACCGGTTGAATCGAACGCTCAATGTTCTCGCATTGGCAGCGACCCTGGCCCACTTGCCCAATCCGTGGGACTTCGACAGATATCAAAGGAGGCTAAATCAACGGCTTCACAAAACAATGCCGGAGGACATCGAGTGGATATACGCTGCGCTGGAACACGTTCAACAGTCATCTGAGGAGAGCGGAAAGGAGTTTCAGGACCAGGCGAAATAGAATAATAACACTGTATGGTTGTTGGACAGTCTTCTCCAAGCCTTGGCCTATTATGGGGAACTGCCCACAAATCCGCCGTTAAAAGTTGTTCATATAATACTCCATGCGTTGGCGGCCCCCGGGGACATTGCGACCACTGCGGCTCTTATTATTCTAGAAAGGGCACCTACCCGGTTTCAAGAGCCAGATTTATGGCCAATCTTGCGGCGGTCTGAAGTATGGACTGGGATCGGGAGGGCTTCACTCAAGTTTTGGCGACCTGAACGTTACATCTCATTGGCACATGCGATTGCAGACATACCCGAATGGAACAAATCATAGCCGATCTCCCCCCTTGGATTGCGGAATTGACCAAGACTGGATATCACCGGGAGATGTTCAACTCGGTCATGGACAGGGTTTTGGTCCCAAATTTTGACGAGTAGCTTAAATTCCCCGATGAGGGCGAAAAGAGCTGGGCATTGGCTCTCACGGCAATTAGAAATGTTTGGGACGCCCAATGCAACTTCTCGGACGACCAGCATAAATTTGTCGGATTGGCTCGCGGGACTGTGTCCGCAGCCCTCCTGGTCCAATATAAGGATGGACCAGAGTGGTCCAGCTCACACGATATTTCCCCGAAGAACAGAGCTATCTTCTCCCGGACACTCGGCCAGTCTCTCTCGCGGGTGGTAGAAATCGCCAGGAGCGCGATAGGCAGTCAGACGGATCCCGAAGCCCCAGATTTAGATGTTTCTCAGGATCGGGGAACCACTTTGGAATTTGCTGCCCAATTCCTTGAAGCGTTAGGAACAAAGATCAGTACAGAATTCATACCAGGCCCTGGGGAGGTTCGGATTGCAGATTCGGTTCAGACATGCCAAGACTGGGAAGGTCTGGAAAAGATTTTCATGCAGGAAATTGACAGGTTAGAGGGGTTGTTTGATTGTACTGGTACCACAGAGGCTTGAGAAGCTTATGTAAAGTTCTTACGAGCCAGGTTGAAATTTATCATTCTCTGTACTAGTAGGCTGTAAATCAAATACGTGAATGATTCGGGCAAGTGGATTGTGTGTGCGAGTAAGGGAGTAGCGAAAACTATTGAAGCCACGGTTTCACCATCACCATGCAGACAGAACTCAGAAATGATGCTGTCTGTTGAAGCATGTCGGACGTGACCGGAGTGCGGGTTATATCGGGATCAAACCAACTTGTCCGAGAACCCCGGCCCCAGAATTGCCCTGAAATGCTGTTTCATCCGACGGGATATTGTTTCAGACCCAGCGCTACACGTATCAGTTCGAGTGCTCGCATTAACGCGGTGTACCTTATCCTTCCGTTTTAGTGTCGGGGCCTTTGTCCTTGTAGGTGGTTGACGAATTCCAGCTCAGGCTCACTCCGGATCCACGCATGCTGTATGTTCCGGTTCACAGTCTGAGCAAATTCTATTGAGGTACAAAAAAAAGTAAACTATCAACACGAAGTATAGAATAAAATTGTAAGGCATTAAACCGCCGAGGGGTGATTAATCCTTCGGTAGCTAAGAAGAGGTGGACAAGTATGTACGGCGAAGGCGAAGTACAACGAAAAGGAAGAGAGAACATTAGGTATTAAAAGCGAATAACCCGTAAATTGAAAGACAGATCCGTAAACCGAAACACAGATGAACCGAAGATCAAATCACAGAGTACACAGTCGAGTAGCCGCAGGGTAGCAAAGGAGTCAGGGATCGCGAGGCCAAAATGGGGGCTATATAAGGGCGATGCATGAGGGACTGGGAGGGAACAGATAGAATATGCAGTGTGCGTACCGTTTATATGTTGAAACCGAAAATTGAAACACCGAATCTACAGTCGTCGGTCGAGTAGCCACGGTAAGATGGGAATTAGGGATGGTGAGACCGGAACGGGGGCTGTAAACGATTGAGTGACTGGAAGTAAACGGAGGGAGAGAAGAGTGCGTACTGTGTATATGTTGAGCCAGGGTATAGAAAGGCCAGTAAAGGGGGTAGTAGTCGATGTGGACCGTGGCGGGGTAGGTGCCGTGGTGGTATTATTAGGTGGGTATTAGGGGACCTACAAGTGAGATGATATGAGAGACCGGAATGGTGGAGGGTGAAAAGAGGACATACCAGGACCGCGGCAGAAGAAAATAGAGAGGAAAATATCGAGATAAATGCGAGAGACGAGCTGTGGAGGCGTTATAAGTAGGCGTAAGGAAGTGAGGGAAGGAGGATGGTGCGTACCAGAACCGAGTCAGGTTGAAGAAATAAAAATCAAATCAAGCCTATCAGAGGCGTTTGAGAGTCGAGACGACGAGCTGGAGATAATAAATGCATAAGTGGGTTAAAAGGGGGGATGGAAGAGATGGCATACCAGAAACCGGTCGAGGAGGAAGCAAGAAAAAAGCTTATACTGAGGCGTTCCAGAGATGAGTTGAGAAGAGCTATGCATTTTATGAACGGCTGAGCATTGTTAGAGGGAGAAGACGCTCACAGAGAAAAGAGCAGACAAGCAAATCAAACGATTGGTTTATGATATCAATGTAAACAGACTGGAGAGATATGAGCGAGTGAATGATCAAGTGAAGAGAATTACAAACCGAAGACATCGTTCTCCTTGGCGGTCCTTCGCCTGCCAGGTAGGCGCGTACTAAACGACTTGGTGATCTTCTCCACCCGCGGAGTGCGCTGTATGTTGGTCAGCTGCGAACCGCCGAGCACCCGAGGCATAGCGATGACAGGCAGGGGAGAGGGCGACGGCGGGGAGGCGTCGATGTCCGCACTGAAGATGTCGTCGAGGCTGGCAGAGCAGCTGTCCGAAAGCCCGATGATCTTGTCGTTGCCGTCGCCGTCGGAGGTGTCGCCAACAGAGAGCTCGTCGCGATGTGCGCATGTCACGAGGGTGGGGCCGCATCCGGGCGGAGTCGACGAGGCAAGGACAGGCGGAGGCGCAACGACCGTAGGTTTGAGTACGTCGAGAGCAATGTCGGCAACATAGATACACCCACGAAGAGGTGAGCCGGTGGAGCAGGCCTGGCGCCGGTTAATTGTTAAGCGAGCAGGTACCTCGTACTCGCGCAGCTGTGCGAGGTTTGCGCGCGAGGCGACGCCCTGTAGGTCGAAAAATTAGACTTCAAGAAGAGGAGAAGAAGAAAGCGAGACGTACGCCCAAGACCTTTGCGAGGTCCAACTTGGCCGGTGCCCTGGGGACCTTCTTGTCGACGGTCTGGCGATGACAAGAAATTAGAAAGGTATCAGAGGGCAAGAGCAGGACGTACGGCGAGGGCGTCACGGGCTGCAACGAGCACGACTTCGGGCGCGCTGACCGACTTGCACAGAGGTGACGGGCCGGGGAGGGTGTGAGTCGTGCGAGCATCGAAACGAGCCGAGACCGGGAGCTGGGGCTGCCGCAGGTGGCGTGGCAGCGCCTGTAGCAAAATAAATACATAAGTTCCAACCTAGTGGAGGTAAAATCGAAGACGACATACACTCCGCACTCCCTTGACCGTGGGCTGCTGGGCCGCACATTCCTCGGGCTTCTGCAACATGAAAGATCAGATAGGGGTAGGAAGCGGAACGTGCGAAACGTACGAGATACAACTCCACGCGGGCCCTTACGAGCAGCGAGGCGGCGGCAGTCTTCTTGTCCTGGAAATGAAGGTCGTGAGATGCTTAAATGTGAGAAGGACAGGGTGGTAATCGTACCTCGATGTTGAGAACCTCGGGTTCTAGGGGCAGAGTGACGTCGGTGGCCTGCTGTGGGAAGTATGTCAGGCGCTGCATAACGATGAAGTGGTAAACATACCTTGGCGTCGACAACACGCGCCTTTCTTTGAGCGCGTCCGCGCCTGACGCGAACAAAGGTGACATACAGTCCTGAGACAGTCACGACGGCGCCGAAGACTGCAGCGAAACCAATGGCCGGACCAAAGCTGAGGGTGGGAGGGGAAGGAGGGGAGAGCGGAATGGGGGGCATATTGGCAGATGGTATGAAGGTATAAGTGTCGGATTCGGAAGAGGGCTAAGAAACCACTTACCTTTCCCTCAGTATCGTCCTGAATTTATACGTTTCCTGCGCGTGGGTGAGACTTGAGCGATTTGCGGATATAGAGTCGGAAGAGGGCGGAAGTAAAAAAAATTACAGACAGGTTTCATACACGGTCTCAAACAACTGTAAAGACCGATTGGTCCATCGATGTGTTGAAGCCTTCGTTGCAATTGAATGGCGAAGTGTACGCTCTGAATATGGAATGCACTGGCATCCCATTCTTGAAGTCGTACACCTGAACTGGAGTGAGCCCAAGGTTACGACAGGATACTCACGGCGCATGCTACTTCGTGTGCTGCGCAAGATCGTTCAGCGTTGGAGAACTTGAAGTTGAAGAATCTTGTTTTCAAGAGGAGCTTGACGGAATTAAGTACAAACCGTCCTGGAAGCAGAAGGCAAGTGGCAAGTGGGAAAAAGGGATTGATGATCACCAATCCCAGTGATCCGAATGGCCGGCATCTTTTCTTTCTGTCCACCACCATCGACAACTTGCCAGGCTGTCTCGCGACACAGAGCATTCGTCTACTACACCTGGGGTAGCAAGTACATCTACTCCCGCAACGCCCAAACTCGATTCTAGGGCCCACTTTCCCCGTGGCTCGTGCTTTAATTCGAATGCAATGCACCCACCGAAGAAATTTTGGCCTTCAAGTTGTTCTCTATTAGCATCCCGGTTTCTGAGTTCTATCTGTCTGCTGCAACTCCTCGCTTTCCCGGGAACTGTCATACAATGGATGTTAACGCTGCGCACTCTTCCTCTGGCGGGCTTCGCACTCACCGATCACGACTGAGACCTGTCTGAAAACTTTTTTCTGGTTCCGCGCTTTATCCGACGCGCGGCTACTGCAAGATCGCGACCAAACGAACATGGTCTCAAACTTGACACCCTTTCTTGGGACGCGCAAGAAACATATAAAGGGAGGCCACCTTCTTTCAGAAGAGTAGCTGTTTTTCACCCCGTGTCTGCACCCCGCAAGACCTCGCTGTAAAGCCGCTCTCTTTGTTTTCATTTCGATACACCCAAGTCCAGATTCATCATGCCTGCCATCCCCACTCCCCTCCCCGCTTCCCCCCTCCCGCCTACCGCTGGTTACCTGGGTCTCAATGTGTCTCCTGCCGTAGGTCTTGCTAGTTTCATCGGATCAGTCGTTGTTGTGTCTGGAGGCTACTTTTGCGCCCTCTACGTATCGGATCTGCTCAAGGCGAGGAAGGCGAAGAAGGCGGACGAGGAGGTACTGCCCCACCTTTTCATCCTCTCCTACATCGTCTAACACCATTTCCCTTCCACAGAAGAGCGTGAACGGGGCGGTCGTCCGAGCGCAGCTGCCGGAGAAGACCGTCACTGGCGCCGGGGTCGTTACTGTACGTGCACGCCCTTCTTCTCATGTGCACCTATCTGACTCAACTCTCTCTAGATCAAGCAGGCGTATGCCGCGGCGGCTCTGGCTACGGCCCGTGCGAACCTTCCCATCGTACGTTCACTCATTCGTATATTATTATCTTTTCTAACTCCCCTTTCTATTCTCACAGACCACCGGCAAACGCGTCCCGCAGCCAGTCCGTCCATCCATCAAGGTATGTTTACTTCCCTTCTCCCTTTATCAGGCATCATACTGATATCAGTTTCACCTCCAGAAGGGCGTCTTCAGGTCGCTCCTGCTCGCCCATCCGCAATTCATGGAGCCTGTTCGCTTCGGAACGCGCGCCAACGCAAAGAGCCACGGTGCCTCTCCCCTCCGCGAGATCACCAACGCGCCCGCTGACACGCCGGTGCTCGCGTACGTCACGGCGCCCAAGGCCAACCCTGTCTCCGCGCAGTCATTCATCGCGGTGGCGCTCGCGTCGTTCGTCGCGCGTAGCTATCATGACTGCGACAACGGTGTCGACTTTTGCTCAGACTACTCCGATGACGAGGACGAGGTTGTCGTAGACTCCAAAGACACTGTCGGCGAGCTCGCACCCTCTCGCAGCGCGGAGACCATCGCCGTCTACACCGACCTCCAGGCGATCTTCAACGCCGTTCCTCTTGCCTGCGCGACGTCCTCCACGTCTACATCCACACCCGTCTCCATCAAGTCCACCGCCATCAAGGGCGCCCTCGGCTCTGTTACCGGTACTCCCCCTCCCGTCCTCGGCCCATCTCGCCTTGGCAACGTACAGCGCGTGGATTACAGGACCTACAAGCGTCCTTCCGCGTTCCGGGAATACAGGGAGAAAAAGGACAAGGAAAACGCGATCATGTTGGGATCTTCTATTCGACTGCCTCCTCGGGCTTATCTCTACAAGATCGCGCCGGCGGTGCTGTGATTGGTCTTTCTGATCGTGTATATGATGGTGCGTTCTTCTCTATCGTTCTTCATTTTCGGTCGCTCATTGGTCTTTCGTAGATCGATCCACTGAATAACTCTTGAAACTCGTCTCAGACTTTGCTGGATGGATGTCTCTTTTTCCCTCTCTCTCTCTCTCTCGGTGCGCATTTTCTTCACTTCCACAATCTTCATCCGCTCATAATTCATACATAGATCGTGTCAAATCTCTCTTTCTCTGCGGATCGGGTTCATTTCCTCTCATATTTTTTCCTTTGCCTCGGTCTCGGTGCGCTTTCCCTCCTTTCCCTTCCAATCTCAATCCGCTCATAATCCATTCACAGATCGTCTCCAATTTCTCTCTTAACTTGGGCTCGGGTTCTTTCTTTCGTCTCGCTTTGATTCGGCTGGGTACGCGCTTTCACTTCACTCTCTTCATCTATAGTGGCTCATAGTATATTTACAGCTCCTCGCCGCTAATGCTAATCCCACCCGGCATACCCGCATACCCCGCCGCGGTTCATAACCCTACTAGGCCTCGGAGCCACAACTACTTACTATCCTTCGATGTATTGTACGCACTCTCCTCCTCTCTTTTCACTCTCACTCACTCACCAGTCTTCCGCAGACCCCCGTTGGCATTTGCCTTGCGCCCTCGCCTCACTAATACGTTACCCTCGCGCTCCGTTGATACCGCCTTCGTCTTCTCGCGCATCCATACTTATCACTGTTTTCTCTGTCTGCAAGCGCCTGATCCCCACACGGAAGGCGGCTTGATACCTTTACCTTAGTTTAACTTGTCTTTTTCTTTTTTCCTCCATCAATCGCATGCTCGGGCTGAATTCGGATTTTCTGTGTGATTTTGCTTATTGTCGAAGAGAAGGGAGCATGGTTTTTTCTCGAGTGTCGTAGAAAAAATCTTGGAGGATGATCGCTGAGGCGATGAGGACAACGTAATCGTGTTGATCCGAATTGTCGGCATCCTTCTTTCCTGCTGACCCTCATCAGCTCCATTTTTGCTCCTCCGGCTGGCAGGCACCGCACGAAGTTCGAGTACATCGTTCGAAAGGCAAGTGCCCCTGTGATACTCAGGTCTTAGGCTAACAACAAAGGTTCCTTACTCGTAGCACTAATGGATCTCAAGGAAACGCCGACTGACTCACACGTATACCCCGTCTTGACCCTGCCCGGCGAAATAACCTCCGAAATCTTCACCCACTTTGTTCCAGTTTATCCACTCTGTCCACCCTTCAAAGGCCTCCTTTCACCGATTGTCCTGACACACGTATGTCACCACTGGAGAAATATCGCTCTCGCCACCCCTATCCTTTGGAAGGCAGTCAGTCTGGACTTCTCGGAACGAAACAGTGTTGAGACCGAGCTTCTGCCACCCTGGCTTACCAGATCCCACGCATTCCCCATTTCCATCCACGTCTATGTCGACATCGAGCTGCCACTGGAATGTGCTCAAACCCTTGTTTCCCATCGCACGCGATGGGAATACCTGCAATTGCACTGGATTGCGCCCGACAGTGTCTCTGCCCTGCTCGACGGGCCGATGCCTTGCCTGCGCCGCCTCAATCTGTCACTCGAAGATCCGCCTCTCCCGCCCATTAAATTTGGCGACGCGCCACTGCTCCGATCGGTCACTCTGACCTGCATCACCGAAGGTCTTCTCCTACCGTGGAGGCAGTTGACGTCGCTCACACTGACGTCTGTGTTCCCCTCCGAGTGCACACCAGTATTGCAGCAGACCCTGTCTCTCGTGCGCTGCGAACTTCACCTCTGCTTTTTCACCGACACCATCGAACCAGATATCCACCTACCACATCTTAAGAAGCTGGTTTTCGAGCTGGAGGAATACTACGCGGTGCCCGGATATCTCGATAGTTTTATCAGCCCCGCCCTCCGGAGTCTGGAAGTCCCCGCGGAATTCCTTGGATCCAACTCCATCCAAACACTCACATCGTTCATTTCGAAATCTGGTTGCACCCTTCGGAGAGTCCATATCACAGGGGAAGGAGCGCTACCCATAACCTCGTATCGGGAAGCATTTCCATCCATCACGCAACTCATAGTTGATTGAGAGGGTGGTTCTTACTTGGCAGGACTTGGGTTCCCGGATGTATGTGCGTTTCTGTAAACCTTAAGCATGTTCCGCTCACCCCCCCACGTCGTCAGATCATAACATTTGTAGCACCTTCAATGCTTATCGGTGTAACAGTACAAGAAGGAGTGTGTTTCTTCTTCCAGTTTTAGAACACATTATCGAGTGCTCAGTCTGTTTGAATGTCTATTGATCACTGCAGAATCTCGGCGACGCGATGTTCTCACCCTCGCTGACATAAAATATCCGCAAATACTGTGCGACGTAACTTTCTGATTTCTCGGCCTTGCAGCGACTGCAACAAATTCCAAGTCACTGGCCGAAACTCTTACGCGGACTGCAGAAAAAGCCACCAGCGCGACAGAAACAGTGACGTTTCCCGACGCCTCAAATTCTCAGGATGCGGGAAACGTTTTGGACTGTGTTGCCCAATTCCTGGAAGCGCTGGGAACAACAATCTGTACCGAGTTTACTCCAGGCCCCGGGGAGGTGCGGATCGCAGGATCGATTCAACAATACGAGGGCGGGAAAGGCCTGGAAAGGATTTTTATGGGGGAGATTGACAGATTGGAAGAATTATCTTCCTCCACAGAAGCTGAGGTTCTGTAATCATCTCGGCAAGTCAGCAGTGGGTTCAATCGTACCTGTTTCACTCGACTTCCCCGAGATCCCTGACTCGTTGCCCGCGGCCGAACGAACTATGAGCGTACAACAAGAAGGGGTTCTGATCACTCATATGAACAGCTTAAACGGTTCACGTACACCTTTCAGTTCACGGAAAGACAGACATAGAAGAGATGTCGTATTATATTGGCGCCGTATTATATTGTATATTGGCGCCTTTTTGATCGGTGTGAGTTATTCTGGGGGTGTAGCTTTATTTTAGGTCGCATTCTAACCACAGTGAAAACCCCAGCTAGGCAGAATGAGACTGGGCAAGCCAAACTGAGGGCCCTCGAGCCGCGTCAAAGTACAAGCGGGCTGTTGATTGTAATTGATTTACATTGGGGCACATTGAGGAAATCAAAAGCGGTATATTCAAATTGGTATTACGGGTACAGCACTAATATAGACCGGCCACCACTGCATCGCCTGCCGACCCAGGACACGCCGCCTTACCTGCCAGTCAGCGCTATGTCGTAGTACCCGTCCGAGTTGCCATAGCGTGTGTCGGAATAGCTGCATGTCCGTGGACGAGGACGGGGATGGGGAACCGTGACGGTGGTGGGAACGGCGGCAGCAGCGTGGACGAATGTACTATTCACGCCGTCAGTGGTGGGTCTGTGAATTTAACAATTCAAATTTCAACCATGAACGGTCGGATTTTTGGTGCATTCATAGATTCGGACGGATCGTTTCGTCACCGTTATTCAGGAAGATCAATTCCAAGCGTGCAGACGACAAGTGTGCAGGGATAGACCAGAAGCCGTGTTGAGGTTGACTGGAAATGGTGGAATTGAAGATCAACTGGTGAGTTCCGGGAACTTGAAGTAGGAACAGGATTACCGAAATTCAGAGTTATATTAATAATTTCATCGTGGGAGACACACGGCCTTAACTCCGGACAAGTAGGGTGGGCAATTCGCCGACACGAAGGATGGGGGCAGCCTGGGAGATGTAGACAGAGAGAGATAAATATATAATGTTGGGTGGAGCAAGTGTTGAGTCATGAGTTGAGGTTGTTAGCTTGAATGCATGGTCAGGCTATGCTCAACTGGTAGCAGGATACATATACAGGAAAGCTTGGTTGATAAATCGCGGTATTCAAAGTCGATCGACGCATGCTTGGAATCAAAAAGGCATTGTGCCTACTTGCGGCCGTAATCGAACGCTAGCCGAAGACACTAGTTTTTACGTAGGAGGTCTCCCTCTGGCCCGCGTTGATCCAGCTGAGCCAAGCAACCACTCTAGCTAGGCTAAATTGAAAAACTGAAGAGTAGGTTTGAGGAGCAAAGCCATTACACGCGTCGGCCAACATGCCTTTGCGTCAGCTGCAGTCGGCGCGAATTCCAAACTGGCGAAATCGTTTCAAATCTTTCAGTTTTCGCAATTTCCCGGGACATGAATTGGAAACGCTTGCGGAGGGCGTACTATTGACATCTTGAGAGTGTAATGCAATGAGCGCGCGGTGGAAAGTGGAAAGAGGAGGCGCGTCGACGGGTGGTGCCAAGACGAGCGCGTCATGGGACCGCGTTGCCAACGGAGACAGCGTGAGCGTGGGAATCTGCGGTCGCTCTCTTGCACCTTCACTCTCAGCTTCTGTTGTGTTGCCTCCTGCTGCCTCGCCAGAGCCGCGATGTGCAATCCTCTATATGTTCGGTCAACCCGGATGAGCGTAATCCGCCGGTGAATGTTCCCTCAATATTAATTCTGCTCTCTCAGTGTGTTTTGGATGCAACGACTCTGTGTGCTGCGTTTCACACGTCCAGCCGCCAGCGATTTCGCTCGCCCGAGGCCGTTTTCCTCTGCCCTGATATTTCCCGTCCAATACTGGTATCCCTCTCACGCTAATCACACCCCGCAGACACCCACCGCCTTCACGACGCAGGCGATCAAGCTGGTGACAGGGTATACGTCGACGTGTTGGCCGGTGCGTGCTCTCTTCTCAAAGTTATTCGGATTTTGTGGATGGCAGCCTTTCGACGCGGGGATGGAGGGGAGGATCATACACGACGCTATGAGCCAGCTGGTCGTGTCCCTAACGCCTGCCGCCGGGGTAGTCGCGCCATTTTCGACCGGACAGCGCGGAGTGCACATCAAGATGGTGGCGAGCCGTAATAGACGTGTGCGTGCATGCCCAGCTACCTGACCACGCCCACGACCAGCTTCCTGCCGACGTTTAGGCATCGCGCTATACTCCCATTTTTGCGTATTTACGGTATCCTCCCTTCCTCCTCCCTATCTACTCTCCCTTATACTCCCTGCCTACTGATACTCGTAATTTTTGCAGCCCCCCTTCGGCGACGTCGAGGACCGCATCCGCTATATCGCGACACAGTGGGCCTCGAGACGATCTTGCGGAAGTACGACTTAAATGATGGAAGGCGCGCACCTTTTTTTATATATCATGACGACAGGTGGAGCGACCCTTCGAGCTAGGTCAATGCGCAGGCAAGATGACAAGACCCATTGCGCACTGTGTGATGGGAGTAGAGGCCCACGGCGTCGACACGGGCGGAAGGAGATACCGGGTCCAGGCGCGCCTGTCTCCCGTTCCCTCTTCCTTGTGCATGCATTTTGACTCGCACTACGAATATTCGGGAGGGTGAAGTCCTAAAAAGGAAATTTGCCCTTCTCCTCTGCAATCATGTCGGGTTCTGGGTTTTGTCTTTCTGCTGCAAATCCTCGCTGTTCGATACGATACGTTGCCTATATGATCCTGATGGAAAACGCTGCATGGTCTTCCTCTGGCATGGGCTTCAATTGCAAGCATTCGGCGATCGTGACTGAGACCTGTCTGTAGTCTCTGGTGAGACCTGCCCAACGCATCCGCATTCATCCGTCTCCCTAGATTACCGGTTCTTATGCCGGTTTTTATGCTGCCTTGTCCAATACCTGCAAAACGCATATACAAGTTGGCCACTCTCTGCGCGATTCTCGTCATACTGACGGACGCGATGGACCTCCTCTGCGCGAACTCTGGCGACATTTCTCCAGGAGACTCGGTCACTTTCTGCACCAAAGCGCGCCCAGGTGACCATCTGAGACCTGCCCAACGCTTCCGCTCGCGGTTGCTGTCGAGATCGCGCGCAAACAAGCATGGTCTCAAACTTTTTTGTTCGATCTGGGGACGTGCGGGAAACGTATAACGGGAGAGCGCCGCCTTGTGGAAGGGTAGTGTTTTCGTCCGCGTCTGCCCACAAGACCAAGTTTAAAAAGGCTCTACTTGTCTTCGTCGTTCTTTACCCCCCCAAATCCAAATACCGTTATGCCTGCTGTCCCCGCCCCCCTCGCCGCCACTCCCCTCCCTCCTACATCTGGTCTCGGTTCTGGGTTTGGTCTGAATGTCTCCCCGGCCGTCGGGCTTGTTACCTTCATAGGCTCGGTCGTCGTCGTCGGTGGAGGATATTTTTTTGCGCTCTATGTCTCTGATCTGCTCAAGGCGAGAAAGGCGAAGAAGGCGGACGAGGAGGTACTGCCCTCTTTCGTCTTGTTCTGATGCACCCGCTGACGCTCTTTCCCCCCGTGTCGCAGAAAGTCATCAACGGATCGGTCGTCCGAGCGCAGCTGCCGGAGAAGACCGTCACCGGTGCTGGTGGTGTTACTGTACGTCCACCAATCCTCTCATGCACTATCTGACTTACCTCGTTAACTCTAGATCAAGAAGGCGTATGCCGCAGCGGCTTTGGCTACGGCCCGCGCGAACCTGCCCATCGTATGTTCACACATTCATGCCTTTTACCTAGTCTAACTTTCCCTTCCTCTCCGCAGATTACCGGCAAGCGCGCCCTGCAGCCTGCTCGGCCTAGTGTCAAGGTATGTTTATCTTGGTCTGCTTCATCGCGCGCCGTACTGATATAATGTTTTCAACCCTCTAGAAGGGTGTCTTCCGCTCCCTGCTGATCGCACACCAGCAATTTGTCGAGCCCGCACGCTTCGGTACTAGAGCTGACTCCATGCGTCCCGGTGCCTCTCCCCTCCGCGAGATCACCAACGCGCCCGCTGACACGCCGGTGCTGGCGTACGTCACGGCGCCCAAGGCCAACCCCGTCTCTGCGCAGTCGTTCATTGCGGTGGCGCTGGCATCCTTCGTCGCGCGTAGCTATCAGAACTGCGATGACTCTGACGACGACTCGTGCTCCGAGTATTCCGATGACGAGGACGACGTCGTCGTAGACTTCAAGGATGCCGTCGGCGAGCTCGCACCCTCCCGCAGCGCCGAGACCATCGCCGTCTACACCGACATTCAGGCAATCTTCGACGCCATACCTCTCGCCTGCGCTACGTCCTCCACGTCCACATCCCCACCCGTCTCCATCAAGTCCGCCGCCATCAAGGGCGCCCTCGGCTCTGTCACCGGTACCCCTCCCGTCCTCGGCCCATCACGCCTTGGCAACGTGCAGCGCGTCGACTACAGGACCTACAAGCGTCCTTCCGCATTCCGGGAGTATAGGGAGAAGAAGCCTGAGGATAAGGAGAACACCATTATGTTGGGCTCATCCATCAGGTTGCCTCCGCGCGCGTATTTGTATAAGATCGCGCCCGCAGTGCTGTGATTTGGTTTTTTGCTTCGCTCGTGCTTGTGTCATGGTGTGTTCTGTTCTTCGCTCTTTTTACTTTTGGTCGCTCATTAGTCTTTCACAGATATATCTGCTGAATATTCGAACAATTTGGACGGATCTCTCTTTTTCTCTCTTTCTCTCTATTTTTCTCGGTGCGTATTCCACTTCCGCAATTTTCGGCCGCTCATAATCCATCCATAGATCGTGTCAAATCTCTCTCTGCGGATCGGGTTCATTTCCTCTCCTTCTTTTCCCTTGTCTCGTTTTCGGTGCGCCTTTTCTCACTCCCTCCCCGTTTTCAATGAGCTCATAAGCCATCCACAGATCGTCTCCGATTTCTTTCCCAACTTGGGTTCGGGTTCTTTCTTTCGCCTCGCTTTGACTCGGTTGGGTATGCATTCACTTTTCACTCGCTTCATCTTCAACCGCTCACCATCTATGCACAGGTTTCCGCCACTAATGCTAATCCCACCCGGCATACCTTGCGTACCTCGCCGCGGTCCATAATCGCTACTAGGCCGAATCCGAGCCACATCTACCCACTTACTATCCTTCGTGATATTGTGCGCCTTCTATTTCTCCCTCTTCCCAACTTCATTCACATACCAATTTTCCGCAGCTCCCATTTGGCATTTGCCTCACGCCCTCGCCTCACTAATATGTTACCCCCGCGCACCCTCGATACCGACTTCGTCTTCACGCGCATAAATATCGGTATATTCTAGTCTTCAAGCGCCCGATCCCCACGGGTGGCTTGATACCTTTACTTTTTTTCTCTTTCATTTATCTTGTTTCTTTCCGGATCAATCGATGTTTGGGTTGCATTCGGAATTGTTGTGCAATCTTATTGTGAGACGGTCCAAGAATCAGACCGATTGAAGCCTGGTTAAAAACATAAGTTCTGGGGCAAAGATCGAGACTGAAACAAGATTTTCTGGCCCTTGCGAATGAGGACAAGGGTTGCGATTGTTTGGTTCAGTACGTAGCATCAACCAAACTAAAGCGGATTTCGGCCCGAATCCTTTCTTGCAACTTACCACCATGACCCTCGACTCCCCATGATGCTTGAGCCCCTCCAAAGCGACTTTTCGAGCTGGCTAGCTCCATAGCTCAGCATGAGATACTTCAAGTTCTCAAGTACCCGAAGGACGAGAAAACTGCGGTCCAGCTCGAGGTCGACAGCTTCGTCTATCCCGTTTTGACAGCTCCAGCCGAAATTTCTGCCGAAATATTCGTTTGGGCATCTGCTTGTGAATCTCGTCCACATCCGACTCGTGCGCCTCTCAGCCTTGTGCAAGTATGCAGGCCTTTGAGAGTACTTGCCCTCTCTGTTCCAGCACTGTGGGAGAGGATTTCCGATGCCGAATTCTTGGAGACGCCAGAAAAGATGAAAGGCTTGATCACGACTTGGTTCAGCCGCGCTGAAGCTCGTCCTTTGTCCCTCGGCCTTACGACCAGGATGGGATCACCCCTGCATTCCCTCATCAATCGACATGCATCGCATCTTCAGTCTCTCCATTTCTGTACATATGCATACCTTTCCCTCTTCTATGCGACCTGGCTCCTCACTCAATGGGCTACCTGCTTGAGCCCACATCCCCGCTGCCACTTTTCAGTGGTGCCCCCCTCCTCTGCACGTTGTGGCTAGAAAATTTGGCACCATCGTCGCTCAGGATGCCTTGGTCACAAATAACGAAGTTCACAGCCAATTTGATCTTTGTTGAAGAATGCTTGAATGTTTTGCCGCTTC
The DNA here is from genome assembly GCA_029281795.1 of Mycena crocata. NCBI lineage: Eukaryota > Fungi > Basidiomycota > Agaricomycetes > Agaricales > Mycenaceae > Mycena > Mycena crocata. The sequence goes on from JARJCP010000200.1 coordinate 57,742, forward strand.
TCGCGACCCTTTGAGGATTCCACCGCTGTGACCGACCTAGAGGAGGGGATGAATCGATGATTGGAGAACTACGCACATGCCACTCTGACCTATCCTCCCTCGCGATTTCTGCTGTTCATGGCCCACCAGGATATTCAACAATTCCTCAGCGTCCCCCGGCCTGGAGAAATTCAAAGTGGGCGCGGAATTCAGGCTTAAATTCACCGACAGTCTAGATGCCGATGTTGTGCAGTTTCTGTCTCGTACGTCTACCACATTGCGGACAGTCTCCGTTGGCCTCTCACTCAGAGTGACTCATGGTCCCGGCTCACTGCGGTCCCAGCTCACTGGTTCGATATTGCCGCACATCTCACAACACTGGAGCTCATCTGCCCCTACTGGGACATTGAGCAAATTTGCACGACGGACGTGATTTGTGCACTGAACCGCCGGAACACGCCCAATTTTTTACCCCAGCTTCAGAATTTTACGTTATTGGAATTCGGGTCCGACGTGGTGGACCAGGAGCTGCTGGACGCACTTTAATCCAGATGCACAGAAGATGCATCGGACACAGGATGCACGAGACTCCACTCGTTCCGGCTGGTCTGGTCGCCGAGAGTCGACCAGCGCTCCTGGATCACCCGGCTTCATCTCGTAAATGTCCCTCAACTGCGCGCTTTGGCAGCAAGAGGACTGGGCATCCACATTGGAACGAGTAACGAGAACAGTTTCTACTAGTGCCTCGTCCCTTTATCTTGTAAGTCTTTACATGAACTTTGGCTGCACATACTAACAGCAAAAAAAGGGAAGCTCATTCGAAACTCATCCGTATATCAATCTGCTCGAGCATGGCAATCGATGCCCCTGAACTACCTCACTGTGCTCACTGCTGATCCGGCCGCGACCAATACCAAAACACGCCGGCAGACATACTACTGCAACATTGACCAGAATCCTTCTTCCTCACGGTGTTGTTTTCACCTCTTGAGATTCTACTCCAATGTCCAATATCCCATACTTCACACTTCCCACATCCGTTTACGTACGCAGCCAGTCCCTCCACTTACCCCCGTTTTGAGGAGAGCGCCACAGTGCCTTCCACGTAAAATTGCATGTCAGACGGACATTGCTTGCAGAATTACCTTGTGGAGAACATAACTGAGATACTGCATGTGACCCCCGCCCACCATCAATACCGTTTTATCGCGCATCAGTGGAATCTTGTGTGCGATTTTATTGTGGGATCAATCGTTAGAGTCTCGGACTCTGCACTACACAGCGGTCACGATGAGACCATGGTCATCGAGTCCTGGTTTAAAACTCGGTCAGTTTTCCAGGAACAAGCCAGGAAGTTGAAAATTCGCCAGTGCTTCCCAGGTGACAATGGTTGGAATGTTACACTCGGATAAAAATTCAAAGGAGAATTGTGGCAAGCAGGGATAGACCCCAACCATGGATTTTCTTTACCATGGACAAGCCGTGGAAACCGGACTTTGAACTTTGTAGTTGTTTGGTTCAACAGCATCAATCAAGCGCAACCAAAGCGGATGTCGCCGCGCGGTTTCTGCCACTTCACCACCACTACCCCAGCGCCCATGATCCTTGAACCACTCCGAAAGCGGCTTGACGAGCTGGATCGCTTGATATCCCAGCACGAGATATCTCCCCAAGAGCTCCAGGACGAGAGGGCCGCCGTCAAGCTCGAGATCGATAACTTCGTTTATCCGATTTTGACCCTCCCCGCCGAAATTTCCGCAGAGCTATTTCTTTGGACCCTGGACGACGATCAACGTCCGCACTCATTGACTCCGCCTCTCAGCCTTTTGGGAGTATGCAGGGAATGGAGGGCACTCGCCCTCTCTGTTCCTGCGCTTTGGGACAGGGTAGCCGAGGTGGAGTTCCGTGGCGCACCTGGAAGAAACGGAAGAGGGCATTACAACATGGTTCAGTCGCGCTGGATCGCGCCCTTTGTCACTGAACCTCATAATTGGGGAGACTACACCCCACCTGCGGTCCCTCATCAGCCGACATGCGTCCCGTTTGCAATCTCTCGATTTGTTGTTATCTTCGGACTCTCTTCTCGATCTTGCCGACATTCAACTCTTCCCACTTCTCCACGACCTAGGCCTTTATTCGATGGACTTGGACGAAATTGCCAACCCTACAAATCCGATTCCAGTTTTCAGTGGCGCTCCCCTTCTTCACACATTATGGCTGGAAAATTTGCCACCATCGACGGTGATGATGCCTTGGTCACAGCTAACCAAGTTGACCGCCAGCGGGATCTCACTTGAAGAATGTTTAGGTGTTTTACCGTTACTCACGTCGCTCTGCGAATTCTACCGGTTCAGTGGACCCGAGGAACCGGATCCCTCGGACATGGAACAGCTACGGCCATGCTCCTCTAACCTATCCTCTCTCAAAATCTCTATCACGGACGAGGAGTACGATATCCTGCAATTCCTCGTTCTCCCCAACTTGCGCGAATTAGAACTAGGAAGTAGATTCGGAGCAGGGAGTAACGCGCTGAATGCTGTGGTTGTACCATTTCTTTCTCGGACGGCCACCACGCTGCAGAAATTCACTGTTGGTTTGTCGCCCAAGGTCCCCGTCCATTGGCTCGATATCGCCACGCGTCTGACAAACCTGGAGCTCATCCGTCCCTACCGCGTACTCAGGAACAGGTCGACTACCGATGTCATCCGCGCGCTGAACCGCCGGAACACGCCGGGGTTCCTACCCAAGCTAGAAAGTTTTGCGTTGTTGGAATTCGGGTCAGACGGGGTGGACGAGGAATTGCTCGACGCGCTCGATTCCAGATGCACAGACGATGAATCGAGCACTGGACAAGCAAGACTCCAATCGTTCCGCCTAGTCTGGCCGTCGCTGGAATTCGCCGAGCGTCGCCAGGTGACCCTTCCTCTTGTGCACGTCACTGAACTGCGGGCGTTGGCAGCGAGAGGGATGCGCATCCATATTGGAACGTGCAACGAGAACAACTTTTACTAGTGCCTCGCCCCTTCATCTCGTATGTCTCTAAGTGTTGCCCCTTACATCACATCACACTAACAGGGAGGAAATGTTACTCGAAATGCGTCTCTCCAGGCATGGGCGTCGATCCGCACTGGCTGCTGCAGGCTAATTCAACCGGCTGATACCACGACGCTCCTCATTGGACAGACTCGACGTTAACGAAACGCTCTCATGACCAGAAACATCGGCATCTGCATCCGTGTATTTTCCCTCTCCTATGCCCTTGATTTTTGACCTCGAACACATTACGAAATTCGTTGATTGAAGTAGTCTTACCCATCAGTGACTCAACTCCCCATATTTCGCATTTACATCCATTTGCTTGCGTATGCACCTCAATCCATCCTCTATTCCTCCCTTCGATCTGCCCTTCGATCCGCCAGCACGAGTGTCATAGAACATAATAGCGTCAATTTTTTTTTTGAATGCATGGCAGACTAAATCCTCCCTTCGCGAATGGAACTTAAGAAAAATTTGAGAACGTGAACCAAGATACACACCCGCCGTGGTTCAGTTTCCTCTTCGCCCCAGCGCAATGCTGATGTATGAAAAGCAAACGGTGCGGGAGATATTTGGGACTACTTTCTCTTGCACAATGGTACACATTCTCCCTTTCTCGTTCCACTGACGATTTACCCGCAGAGCTGATTTTGGATATCGGACTCGAAGATATTACCCCCATTGTAGACATCGCGAAGTTTGTACAGCTGAAAGAATTGAAGAAGTGTGTCCGTGGGTTCAACCGTTTTCCGCGTTGTAAATATTCCAGGCCTTAAATTTCTATATGCGGCATTGGGCGTTGAAACTCAAAGATGGGTAATCTCGGCTGATGGATTGGCATGGTTACTGGCGGCCCTGAACCTGCTGTGCGGCCTGGAGCCTGTCGCACATTTCTACTTTCCCTCGTACGTCTCGCGGGCGGTGCCTGATTATGCATGGGCGTGCAAAAGCGATCCGACGAACTGCACAACCACATTGCGTCCCACAAGATACACACAGCCTTCGACCCGTTTTAGTAGGCGGGGATATCTTTCCACTGCGGTTAACGTCGGGACCGAGCCAGGCCCGGGGCAAACCTCTTCAACGGCGTCAATGAATCTGCGACCGAGCCGAACCCAAGCGAGCCTAGCACAGAGCCGGGAGCCGGCACACCGATAGCACACCCCCGACGACGTCACGACGGTTATTACGTGTGTGCTCGTCAATGATTGACTATCACAGTATGGGACACAATACTTAATGGGCGAGATTTCTCTCGGAATCTCTATCTTTCTCAACGTCTTCCCTTCATTTTTCTGTCTTCCTCCTCCTTTTCTTTTCGCCACTCATATTTTGGTGAGTTTGCTTTTTGACATGTTGCTTCAACCTAGGCTGATTTTCTTTTGATTGGTTACCAGACTTTTCTCCACCTTCGCAACCTTTTTTGAACCTTTTTTGCTTTTTGTTTTCTTCAGGTTTCCTTCTTGTCTCGCATATTTGCGCTTGGTAGGTTTTGTTTTCTGCGCATCGCTTCGGACCTCGACTGATGTTTTTTATTCGTTACCAGACTTCTTTTATTTGTACTCTAATTCCCCACGAGACCAATCTGTCGTTCACATCCCAAATGTCTTCCTCGGCTACCCCCCACGTTCCCCGCTCGCACATCCAACAATGTGTCTCCGCGAATATCCCAGAGCAACCCATTCGCGCGCGCCTCCAGACTGCCCTCCTTTTCGCCCGCGTCCGCAAATTCAACCGCTTGCAGCAGCAGCAGCAGACAGAGCTCGCCCGCGTGCAGGCCCTCCTCGTCCTCAGCTCGGCCGAGAGTGCTTCTGACGACGAGTCGGATTCGGGCTGCTCATCCGACTGCGGCTACTCCTCTTCGACGTCTTCGAGATTCACCTCCTACTCCGCTGAGTCGCAGACGTCTACCGCGAGCTCGGAGCCAGCTGCGATGCCCAAGATCGTGGACGCGTATGTTACTCCTCCCTCCAGGCAGCAGACGTCGTCTCGCGGGCCTGTGCGGGTCGACCACACCAAGAAGCACACGACGACATACCTTTACGAGGGCGGTGTCACCCGCGTCCTGAGCGGGGGTGTCATGCTGGGGCTGCAGCCCGCAGTCGAGGCATCGCGCGCTTGATGCATATGCCTCCATCCCGTTCGTATATTATTAATGCATCCATCCACCGGATACCCACTGGACATCTCCGGCGGCATAACGACCCTTCTAACTTATGCCACCTGATTTCTTTTTTTAACGACTTAAATTGCGTTCTTTTTCGGACACTGTAGCAGTACTTAGTTACGCACCGTACATATGGCTGTAATACTGTGTCATAATTATTTGGCACACAGGTATGATTTATTTCACTCACCTTGGGAGGTATTGGCAGTAAATCACCCCACCTACACTCAACCTGGAATTATATACCCCACTCCGCTGACTCCACAAAGAAAAACACACACCCCTGCTTCTTTAGAAAACACTCTTCTCCAATGATGAAAATAAAACACACACCCTTGATTCGAAAAAAAAACCACTGTTGTTTTCGTAAAAAGAAAGCACTCACCCGGCAAAATCAAAGCTACACCGCTTGAATATAATTCAAAAGATTGCACAGGTAGGTCCCTTCGTACAAACAAACAGAGAGCGCTAGCAGGCTGATAAGAGAGCTAGTAAGTTTGACGGATATGATCAACGTGGATCCAGCAGGGGGGTTACAATGAGTAAAACCTGTAAGGGAAATCAAGGGGAAGACATATTGATATGTCAGTTGCACGAAGTGCGACCATAAGGCCAGTGAGAAGTCCGGCTAGACAGCTTGAGCTAGGTTGAGCCGGATCGAGAACTTTAACAGTTTCTCGATCTGCCTCGCCAATCCGGACATAGCTCGATGTGTCTCGATGGTTAATCAAGGGAAATTGAGATGGATTGAAGTACAATGAGTACACCATCGAGGTCGTCGAGGTCCATTGATATACACTGATTACTTCCTCTTCCCCTCCCACTCCCCCACTCCCGCTCCCGCTCCTCACTCCCCGCTCCCCGTTCCCCGTTCCCTGTTCCCCGTTCCCCGCTCCCGCTCCTGCTTCCCGCTCGCGCTCGCGCTCCCTCCGTTTTGCCATTTCAGATGTGTTCCGTCCCCGTTGTGATCTAAACACGCCACACTGCGTTAGAAATACGATATGGCACAGAAAACCTTGACGCACCGCTAGCTAAACCATGCAGTAGTAACGAATCTACGACAGAATTTGATCACAGTTCATATCAGGAGGAGCGAAGGACCCACCGTCGACCGAAAGAATGCCCAAAGTTGCTGAACGGCGCCGAATAGTCCCTGAAGGACAATATATTTAACCTGGGCCAGTTCCCAGTGATGCTTCCCACGGTTCAATTTGTTTCGTAGTTGTGCTGTGAGTAATTACTCATGGTACTGCAGTATTCTCTGATGAAGTGACTACTGACTGTCTTCATACTGTCAGCGGGCCGCGATGGGTGTTGGAAGGAAGAACAGAAACCAACTGAGGGAATTATCAGTTGTTGAACTCTGACGAGATCTTGCTGGGATGCCACTGTGAGTCTTCCTCATCTTTAAAAGCATCTCACCAATGCAAAAAAAAGTGCATAGCAGTGAGGGAGGAGGTTGCAGATGAGTATGTGACGGAGTTGCAACAAGATATTGAAAGCTCGCGTTGATTTACCATGTTCCACATTGGATTGAGCCACTATGTCAACCGAACTAATAGAGTGTTCCCATGGGCGTTTTTGTGACTGAAGGATTTATTGACATTGTTAATTGCTTTTGTGAATGAATCCGAGGCTAAAATAGTTATATAGTTTTGTTCTCAATGTACCCTTTACCTGCTGAACGGAATACATAAGGAGGAAAATACAACTGCAATTCATTCTTGGAAAGTAGCATGCAGCCCGAAGAAAATTGTTTTTTTCCCACCGGTGAATAGCCGTGTCGGCGGAGTTCAAATAAGTGAACTGAGGTAAGTGTTGGAAAGGTTAAGTTAAGTGCGCCACGGTTAAGTTTGGCGGGTAAGTGAACTTACCAAGTGAGGAAATAAGGGACTTTTTACAAACTCCCTGCTATCTACTGCACTTGTAGACTACTGTATTATTCATTCAATTCGACCTGGGGTGTGACGCGTGACTCTTTTTACCGGTTCGACCAACCGACCACAGGCCGATTTTTGCGTGACAAAACCGAAAATTTCGACCATTGAAGCGAAAAATTTGGGTTTTTTGCGCCGCGGAGCTGAAAAATCCCAATTTGCACCCTGCGTGACCAATTTTGCACTCGACCAGACCCCGCGTGACGCGACCATTATTTATGGAAACCAGGAGCACCACACTTTTTAGCGAGTGTTCCGGTGTGATGCGAATGATGCCAACTGATTTTGCCATCCCCCTTTTGGTTCAAGACCCCGAACCGCTGTGGATCATCCTCCGGGACCGGATCACGGCATCCTGCTGAGCCGTAAGCATAACCCCATAATGTTGAAGAAACAATGCACTCGAGGAAGAGTACAGATTCATGTTGTATCCATGGGGCGTGAACTCAAGAAGGTTGAAGTGTATGAAGCAGCGGTCCCGGGGCAAGCGAACACTAAATAATGCGAGTTGATGTTGAGTTGACGCTCACAGTGGAACCTAGATCAACTGATGCTTCAATTCAACACTGTCGATCTCTTCAACAGCACTCGCGCAAGTTGCTGAGCGCTTCACAATTTTACTTGAGGGTCTTGAAACGCAGGAGAGGGAGCTTCAGTCTGTCTGCATAAGGATTAATTCATCAAATCAACTTTCTAGGGACAGCCTGGTTGAAGTAATTCTTCACATTCAGCGCTCAAACATCGAATTGAAATTCGCATTATGGTGATGTTGAGCGCAAGGAATGCATTATCCGCTTGTGGATGGTCCGCACCCACACTTGGTAGCATTTGGCAATCCCGGACCCGTGAAGTTCAACTCATATTCCGGCTTACATGGGACAAAGCCATAGTGCGAATTGGATTGAGGGGGAAGGACGAGTTTCGAGGCAAAGACTCCAATGCGGGCCGTCTATTTGCAAGAGGGATTTGAAATCCTAAATTTCAACTGTAGAATAAAAAGCCTGTTTCCTACACGATTTACAACCCAGGCTCGAATCGAGGGAGCAGTTCCTCAGAAGACCATCTGCTGCCGGGTCTTGCAGGTCTGTTCAAGCAGCATGTAAGGTTTAAGTCGTACAAGGCATGCCTGCGCTTCGCTCCGGCAGTGGGAAGCGAATTCGAAATGAAGAAGGGAAAAAATGAATATTTTGATCAAGACACACAAGGAGGATAAGCAAAAAATTAAAGCTATAATATTGAAAGAATATGGAAAACATATTTACAATATCTTTCAGATGACTGTTGCCCACCGTTGGGTGGAATATACAAAACATATTTGGAAGATATCCTTTGTTCTTGCTTTGTTCAAGGCTTTCTTTGTCTGAGGTTCCATTTTGCCCATCTCAGATATCTGAAACTTATTGTAAATATGTTTCCCATATGTTCTGCATATTCTCTCATGGTTTTTCTGCTTATCCTTCCTGTGCCATCTGCGACAAATGGCAAGAAATCGTGCGTAGTGCTTCGTAAAGCTGGAGAGTCAGACAGGAATGAATACTGTACTATTAAGTTCAATTCGACATGGGGTGTGACCCGTGACATGTTGAACCAAATTCGACAGCCGACAACCTGTCGTGGTGACCGTGACGGACGGCCAAAATTCGACAATTTTCAACACGAAAACACGAAAAAACAGCACTTCTAGGTGAGCCGCTGGGGATGTCACGGTGAACCAATTCGACAGTTGGGTGAGGTGACCTGTGACATTGAACAAAGTTCGACGTCGACAAGGGTGCCCGTGACCCGTGACTGTCGAACTGAACTTAATAGTACAGTATATCGGCAGTGGCTTCACAACTGATCGTTGATACATGGTCAGTTTTTGAACAAAGCCATCTGTGATCGCAAATAGCTCTGGCGCAGGAGGGATGGCAACCCGGTGGAGACGGCGAGTCTGGCACTGAGAACTGCGAAGATGCGACGACGCAGAAGCAGAGCGGTGGCTTGTGGCTGTGCTACGCGGATCACTAGACTAATGCTCTTGCCAAACCCAGCCAAACACCTCAACCTCCACCAAGCCCAATCTCCCTGACCGGAATCTACCGCTACACCAGAGGAGGATATGAGAATAAACAGCGTGCAGACAGCATTGATTATTTCGGTTGAAACAGTACTTGAGCGTTTTTGAAATTTGCAGCAAGACGGAAAGAGTGGGAAAGCAGGAAACACGAGTAGCAGTTGTATTCTGAATGTGATTGATTTTTCGGGCTCTTTTATATTCGGTGATGTATGCATGGCCAGACGTGGCCAGACGTGGCCGCAGCTCCGGAGCGCCTCGGGGCTCCGCCGCAGTGAGAACATTCTAGACATTTAGGAAACTTTCAACAGCTTTCAAGGGCAGAGCATCGTGCACAGCGTACCGATGGAGATAGATTTCAGAGTGAAAGGCTTCGGTGCGAGGTGGAAGGGGAGAGTAGCCCAAAGGAATTAGATGCTATTTGTACACAATCAGACGACCAAATAATCGAGACAGTAATCGTTAAGAGAACGAATAATGTATGAAAGAATCCATGAAAATCCGAGGATACGGCAGTGGCAGAACATTCTGTGCGGCGAGACTTCAAGTTGAAATTTGGGACTTGAGTTCGTTGCGACTATGTAGTACTTGAGATCCTGAATTTAAAGCAGTTTATTTCAGTAACACTCTCTGTTATTGCGGATAGCCCCGATGCTGCTCATCGTCTTCGCGTCTCAAAGGATAACAAGACTTTAATTACAAGGGCCAAACGGGGTAATCACCGGAGACGCCGTACGAGCTCCTTCGGGACAGTACATCGGGGTCCTCAGTCGAAAACATGTGTCATCACTCGCATCACACCGGAACACTCGCTAAAAAGTGTGGTGCTCCTGGTTTCCATAATTATTCGCCATCGACCAGGGGATGCGTGACACATGACGGTCGAATTGAATGAAATTATACAGTATTCAATTTCTGTTGCCTTACCAGTTTTTGAAAATACCCCACCTACTTTACTGATGGTGTGTGGGTTTTTTTTATTTGAACCTGCACATGTGCTTTTTTTTATGTATTTATGGGTGTGTTATTTTCTCAAGATGAAGGAAGGTGTGTAAGAAAGTTCAATGTTTAGGTGGTGTGCTGTTTTAGTGAGGACGTGCACCTGGGTGTTTTCTTTTTTAGACACACACCTGCGTGAATTTTCCGCTGACCTCAAGTGGTGTTTTTTTAGGACATTACGAGCAGGTGTGTGTTTCAGAGCTGGGAGGTGTGATTTTTTTCGCAAAAAACTACCATAATTATGACCCAGTATTACCCCCATACGTACACTTACCGCGGCTTGCGCATGGATAATTTGTAGCAACATGATTTTTTCCCCCAAACAACACAAGAATCGACGTGGGGGTTGAACCAACAGCTTGGTTCCGAATTGTTTTGGCTACACACTCAAGCCTTGTTCCGCTCACCCCGGTCTTGGGACTGTAGAATGACCCCGAGAGCGGCATGAATCTTTGCAAGATTGGCATCCGAGCACTATCATTGGTATAAGGAGCAAGACAATACCGGCCACTACTTCGAGTCCTATTCTTCATACTCTCGCCGAGTCCAATACTTCTCCTCCCCACGCAGCTTCCGCAGAACGGGCAGCGCCGCCTCAACGGCCTTCCACTTCCTTTGGCCCGCCAAAACCTCGGCGCGCACGGGCTCTTCCCGCAGATCCTCTCTGCCAGCCGACACCCACTCCAACCTCGGAAAAATACTGGAGAGATACCCCGCGACGTCCAGGGGCGTGCCCACAGGCGACTCGCCAACACTGAGGTGCCGGAGACACCGCTGCGTCGGCCGTACTTCCGCAGCCGTCTGCGCCTTGCGCCATTTCGGCACGCTGCGCGCGTCGATGGGCAGGGACAGGATCCAGAGATGGGGGCAGAGCCGGGCGAAGGCGAGCAGCGCGCGGAGCGTCGTGCGCGGGGGGACGTGCGGGAACGCGCCGCCGGCGAAGTCGAGCGACTTGATTCGCGGCCATGCGCGTGCGATGTCGGCCGCAGCTGCGTCGTCGAGGTCGATTCCGACGGGGCCCGCGAGGGTCACGGACGTGAGCGTCGTGAGCGTGAAAAGAGGGAAGATATGTGTGCTGGGTACTGCGTAGAGCGCGATCTGCTCCGGATCCGCGGCGGTGTCTGTAGCGCTTTTGGGTGGTAGCGCGATCGAGAGAGAGTGGAGGGACGCGTGGTTACAATTCGCCACAACGCCGTTGTAGATCTCCCGCATCGCGGTTGCGTGTGTTGTCTTTGGGAATTGAATCGTTAGACTGCGGATCGGTGAAGTGTGCAACCGGGCGAGGACTTGAGTGGCGGCACGTGCATCCGTCACAGTTAAGGTCAGCATGTCAATGTCGCAAGACCAGGGCGCTTCGGTTTGGGAAGCGCTTTCGAGGACGAGAGGTGTTTGGTTGTCCAAGTGAAGGAAATCCAGGACGGGGCGTTTTGCGAGGTGGTCCAGAGCTGCGGCGTCAAGACAGGGCACTTCGAGGGATTCAAGGCGCGTCAGTTGTTTCACAAAGAAAGACACGGCCTCGCAGCGCCCGGGAAGCCCATCCGAGGTCAGAATGCACACTTCCCGAAGCAAAGGGCATTGTGCAGCGAGGGAGGGAAGGAGGGACAAATGAGAAGCGGATTGAAAGGTGGATATCTTCAAGGAAGTTAGGCGAGGGCCGATGAAAAGACGAAAGTGAGGCAACAGTGCGGCGTCGCAGGTCTCCCACAAAAGGGACTCGATGTTGGGGAATAGGGGTGTGGGTGGCAAGCACATCCGCAGCATCTCGTAGAAAGCGGAGCTGTCCGGGTAACTGTACGAGAGTTGATATTTGAAATGTCGGACGCGATGTGAGTAGATGAGCGGACGCTCCCAGTCAGCTGGAAGTACGGGCCTTTTCAGCCGCTGAAGTGAAAGAAAATAAGACATTAATTAACCAGAACTTTAGCGGAGAACTCACCACTTCCTCCCCGTCCATTTCGTCCAGCAGTTCCCATATATCGCCGGGCATGCAGTTTAGGACGTTCATCACTGTGCTTTGCGACTTCCAAAGGAGGTCGAGAGCAGGGTCTCGGAAGGCTTTGCATGTCCGCGCAAGGCCAGCGAGAGTTTGCGCCGAGTCGCTATTGAGTTCATTGAGAGCCTGCTCTGCCCCATTGAGGGTCTCGTAAAAAATCAGAGATGCGATTTCAGATATGGCAAGGCTGCGGTGCATTGAAGAGGGTCGTTGTAAAATATATATTTTTGTCGATGTTCGTCTTGTACAACTTCGTGATACCGATGATTTCGGCCAGAAACTTGAATGTTATCCTTTATAACTGTTAGCAGGAACAGTAAAGAGTCGCTTCCTTACAGAAAAGCTCGTCTGGACGGAGATGGACGTTGAGAGCAAAGAGCAACTGTACCACGTGGGTGCTGGTGATCCGAATAAGTCCGAGTCAGGCTGTTTTTTCTTCACCACCATCGTTGCACGACCATCCAGCGGAAATCTTCAAGGTTTGTAATCCGAATTGCTGTATTGGACACATATCGCAGCTTACCACTGCAGAAATCTTCATTCGATTCCTGTCGGTCTATCCTCTGTGTCCACCGCCCATAGGCCGTCTTTCTCCGACAACACTAACGCACATATGTCGCAAGTGGAGGGAGATCGCCTTTGCGACACCCGCGCTTTGGAGAGCGATATCGCTCAACTTCGTGGATGGCACCGCCAAGGAACAGAAAACGAGTCTCTTGCTGTCCTGGATTTCACGTTCACGCTCTTTACCCCTTTCTATTCATGCGGATGCCCAGCTTTCGGACCAAACGGTGATATCCTTCCTCGTTCCATACTGCGCACGATGGGAACATCTGGAGTTAGGATGCATAATTCGCACGAATTCGTTGCCTCTTTTTCGCGGTCCGATGCCTTCACTAAGACACCTCAATTTGGTGTTGGCAGTTCCCGCGGCGCCATATTCGCCGTTGTTCGCCGATGCTGCTCAGCTACGCTCCGTCGTGCTCAGCCTTTCTGGTGACAATCTCAGTCTACCTTGGGTGCCCAGCTGACACATCTAAGTTTGTTGGATGTTGATCCTCGCTACTGCACATCGGTTTTACAGCAGACAACATGCCTCATCCATTGCGGGTTGTCCCTTTGGGAGGGTCGTCCTCCGCCTGACGTCCCCATTCCCTCCCTCGAATCGTTGGCTCTTGCATTTTTGGATGCCCCTCTGCTCGGATATATCGAGTCCTTCAACGTTCCGGCCCTTCGTACTCTCCGAATTACGGACGACTTTCTGTGGGACGACCCTATCGGCACCCTCACGTCGTTCATTTCGAAATCCGGGTGTGCGCTTGGCCACCTGTGCATTATAGGCGATAGAATAACTCCCCAGGCGTGCCGCAACGCGTTTCCCGCGATTAGCAAATTCACATTCAAGAACGGGATGGACTGGGACGACCTTACTCGCATACATCATTCTTTGGACGAAGAAGATTCGGGAAGTGAAGCGGAGAGCAGTTCAGACATCGAATCCGAATAGTCGCAATGTGCATCCCTTCTTCTTCTTGCGTCTCCCTCAATAATGCTGATTGACGTTCCTTGACAGAATACGGTGTTGCGTTTAATTGCAAGATTCCTCCACATTCTACATGTATTTTTTTCCTTAACCTAATGCGCCTGGAGTTTCTTCCCCATGTTTCGAAGTTTCGTGAGCATGGACCATGCCCTATGCTCATGTTTTCTTCGGAGTTCTTATTTTTGACTTGAATGTACGATAGTGTAATATGTGGTGGTGCGGATGTAGCGATGGGAGCAGTAAGAGCTATAACCATGCAGCTCACAGTGGTACCACGGACACGGTAAGTTCGGGTTCGAAGAATGATTCGGCTTTCATTTGCATCCCGTGCACCCACTCACCTTTCCTGAGATGACCGAGCCCCTTGCTTGTAAATCGGGTCTCGGCCTCGGCGTTTTTTGCTGCCTTCCGCATGGATTTGATGTGAGAGGGAGAATTTCTTGGTACTGTGGATCAGCGTGCACATGGTTCAAAATGTACTCCGGAGAATCCAATGTCCGACAGAATTATTATTACTTACACGTATATATATATAGACATGCGTATGCTGCAAACGAATGAAGGAATGCGAGTGCGAGTGGGATGCGAATGCGAATGCAACATACAACTGTGAACGAACGAGATGGATACACAAGCAAAAGGTCGAACCAGCTTTCTCGGCCGTTTAACGATCACACTGTCCAACCACGGCCGCCATGGTCCCCACGCTGGTTACGGCCCCACTGACATTGGCTCCAGTGATGCAGCAGATGAACAGACGCGACACGAATCTAGAATACAACCGGGATTCCGGCCCAAAGGTCCCCGGCGCGGGATTTTTTTTTCGCATCGGCCTCGGTTACGCCCGCGGGAAGGACTTACTCCTCGGGGGCGATGGTGGACGTGTTAGCCGACTGAAAGAAAAAACGTATGGGGAACGTTTCGTCAGGTACTGCTTCCACGGAGGTGAGACGATTTGCGGCAAACCCACCTTGGGCTTGTCTTGATCATGATGAAACCCGAGTTTTGATTTCTGCCTGTCGTCCCGATACTTCAGGTGTCCATATTGCTCGTCCGCATATAGCGCCGTCTCGCGGTCGATGTGGATTGCGAGCTCGGTGGAATTGCCCGACCTGGGCGGGCGTGCGAACACCTCGCGCGAGATGCGAGACCGCGCGGCGTCAAAGGACTTGATGTGGAAGTTGGTGTCGACGTCGTTGATCTGGCCCCGGATGACCGCACGCGCGTTCAAGGACGCAAGGAGCGCGTTGGAGTATACTGGCGGTCCGTGGAATACGGAGAGCAGCTGTAAGCATTATATACCGATAAACATGACGGCAACGCACGGCGGCCGATGCAGAAATAGAAGGAAGCGTAGATGAGCGTCTTTGGCGATACGATCAGCTGAAGAAGTCTGGTCAGACGGGCTGTTTTTTTTCGGGAATGTACAGAATTACAACATACCGAGATCAATGAGGCGATAGCGCATAAACTGAGAAATGTCAATAAAGTCCGCAGGTAAATTTGCTGCCGGGAGCGGGGGATCGGCAGTAGCTACGTACCTGGTGAGCCTATGTTGCGAGGCGTCAGTTAGTTACACATTGCATTCATCAGGGCAAGCGGGCGGCGTACAGCCCTGTATTTATTGTGAACAGGATCTAAATTATTTTTGGGAAACGTCAGCGGGAGTGGGAAGACGGGAATGCGGGCGGGAGAAGACATCGTGTGTGGAGAGTTGTACATACCAGCCTGTTGATCATCGATTCGGTTCTGCATGTTGAGATGAGGAGGGAGTCCAGATACAATATAGGAACGCGCACTCCAAGGATGCAGGTCGTGTCTGGTGCAGCATGAAGCACAGTGTTGACGTGATGATCACGTCCGCAGCGGTCGAGAGCGCATTGATCGAGATGGTTAGTGGCTGCAGGTGAGATGGGTCAGAGTTGTAGGAATCGTGGATGGATTGAATATTAACGCACAGAGATGGTGAGGAGACGCTCGTACGTCTGGGCTTCCAGTCTATTATGAGTTTTAATTAGTCGCTATACAACTCCGTCTCAGAACAGATACAGCGTACGCAAGAACAACCCAAGCTTTGAGGTGAAGGAAATTCAAGGTTCGATTATTCTTGAAGCAGAGAGGTGAACCTACCGGTTCCACATGCTACAGACCGAACTATGTGAGTGGAGAATTGAAAGAAGTGAGGGTCACAGCGTACCTGAAGTAGCCAGAACAAGGACCAAGATGAGTCCCGTGAGGAAATAATTGTGGTGGCTCACTGGACATGTCAAAAATGAACATCATACAATCACCAACTACGAAATATACATACTTCTCCACACACGATACGCGTAGAATCTGTCCCGTATTATGTATTTTGGGGAGACTCCCGGAAAACAAAGTACACGTACGACTGAACCAGCGCAGCAGTGACACCCTGATTGATGAGTCGCCATTCAACCCGTGATACACAGTTGAGGATGGATCACATACGGTGGGTAATGCCTCAAGCTGAACGATGTTGGTATAAATATCTTGGCGGACAGCGGACAGCGAAAACGTTTTCGACGTACAGAGACACTCCTGAGAGCAATCAAGGAGCGCATCAGTGGACGGATGTCAGGTGCATGTGGGTTGAAATCTGACCAGATCATAACCTTCAGTGCGTCATGCTGGCTGGAGGAAATATGAGACGCGTCCGGGCAGCCGGCGAGCTACCCACTAATAGTTAGATATCAGGTAGTGATAAACTGCACGAAGGGGAGTGAGCTGCAGTCCCGGATGTAACTTATTTCATTGGAAACGCACCTGTGTGGATAACGAAGGCTAGATGCATGGTGTCGAGGAATACTGTGGATGCTACCTGAGACGTGTTCCTTGGTGAGCCCCGTGCACAAAGAAAAGAGAGAAAGAAAAAAAGCGCGTACCAGCGTTTTTAGATATGTGGGATCCCGATGATAGCCTGCGGCTCTACGGGTTAATGCAGACGACGCAGCGACCAAGGGCGACCTACGGGTGAAATAGAAAAGGCATTGGAGCAGGCTGATCCCGTACAACACCGCACTGACGATGACCCCGAGCAACATAGAGCCCATCCTGACCTCAGGTCAGTCTATGGCGCATCACAGTCATCGCGGGTACACACGTATTGTCCAGGGAGGCGCCAGGTTCCAAGGTCGCTGCAGACATGGAGGATGAGGTGGTGGGTCCAGGAGGAACTAGATGCACGGCGGCTCGGTATAACGTCGCCTGTTAAAACCGATCAAGTCACTGTAGCGTAAGTAAGGTGGGGCTGGGTTGATGTCTAGGGCCACCATCAATGAAAAATAGAATTACCCAAGACTTCCCACCGAACCCTGAGCTTCTTTGAAAAAAACCACAACTGAGAACAAGGGAAAAAAATGCTTCCCGATGAGTAAACGGTCTTCGGATCTGCGAATTTCGAGGATCACCTATCACGCCCGTGTGGTCTTCTCGGTCGAATGTGGAAGCCGGTCAATTTAACATCCCGGCATGAGAGTCTGCCAGCCAAATGGGTCTCGTCCGGCCATTGCCGGCGTACGCTCTCGTTACATTACCACACGGTTGGGGGTGATCGTCGCGTGATCGTTTTGCAAGAATTTGCCCAGGAACACCGCCCACAGTGACAAAGGCTAGAATGGCAACCGAGGGAGGGAGACTTAAGACCGGCGGCTGCGATGGGAGCCCATTTGATACCCATGCATTCTGCCACCACCATCGTTCTCGCTCCTCTCGCTGGCGCTCTCTCCCTTGGGCTTGTTTATCGGCTTTTGCGAGGGAGACGGGGAACTCTTCCGCCGGGCCCCGTAGGGCTGCCATTGATAGGCGTACACCCACTTTCTGTCCGTCGCTCGCGATCCTGACCAACGATCTCAATATCCAGAATGTCCTTGACATGCCTTCCGTCACCGAATGGCTCACTTTCGCCGACTGGGGTGCTAAATGGGGTGAGTAATCAACAGCAAGCCAAAAGACATACTCAGCCTGTTCTGCAGGCGGATTGTGCTCCGTCACCCTTCTAGGCCAGCCCATTGTGATCCTAAACTCCGCATCAGCCATGGAAGAGATCGACACCAAGGGATCAGTGTTTAGTACGCGACCCCGACTTCCTATGGCAGGCGAACTGGTAGGTTACAACCAAACACTCGTTCTCATATCGTGAGTACACAGTTTTCCCTCAGTCGAATTTATTCCTACTGGAAATTCAATCAGCTACGGCGCGCGGTTTCGCACGTTCCGGAAGCACTTTGCCAAGCTCATAGGCACGCCTGGGGTGTAGGTCGCCTCCGAATTTTGCCTCTTGAGTTTTAATGACGCGTTTCGCCAGGATGCGTCAATTTATCCCCGTGGTTGAATCCGAGACGCGCCGCTTCCTAAAACGGCTCTTGGCCAAACCAAGTTCGGACAACATTAGCGCACATGTGAGAAAGTGCGTCTATTTCCTCTACTCTTCTCATCACAGAAAGTCATGTTTCATTTCCTTGCTCAGGCTGACAGGGGCGATTATTCTGCGAATAACATACGGAATCGAAGTCCAAGAAGAGGAAGACCCCTTCGTGACATTAATAGAACACGCAAACGACAACTTTAATTTGGCAACTGCGCCAGGAAAGTGCATTGGTGGCGTCACTGTTAGCTACTCCATCATTTTAACCTCCCACAGGTGCCTTCTTGGTGGACGTGTTCCCCGCAATGTTATACATTCCTGAATTCCTCGCGCCGTTCAAACGGACTGCGCGCGTCTGGGCACGCGCCACGAAAAATATGGTCGAGGCACCCTACCTATTTGTCCGCCGTCAAATGGTGCGTCGACGCTGCACCGTGTTTCCTGCGCCTGACTTGCATCATGATGCTTGCATTGTAGACTGCCGGCACCGCGCCGGTGTCTTTTGTTTCGAGCCTTCTGGAAGACGAAGAGAAGCTTTCCGAAGAGGAAGTGCGGGACATCAAGTATACGGCAAGTTCTCTATATGGCGGTATGTTCCCCTCCTTCCAATCGCCCCCACACATTTTCTGACAGCGAAAATTGACTCCGGCGAATAGGAGGCGCAGACACTACGGCGGCTTCGCTTTACGCGTTCTTCCTCGCAATGGTTCTCTCCCCTGGTGCGCAGCTTTCCATTCTTTGTGGCGTAAATTCTCAACTTCCTCCACATACCAGACGTCCAGCGACAGGCCCAGGCCGAAATTGACTCCGTCATCGGTGGCTCGCGCCTGCCACGCTTTTCGGACCGCGCGCAGCTGCCATATGTCTCAGCAGTCGTGACGGAGCTTTTTCGATGGCACAGCGTTGCGCCGTTGGGTGTGTTGTTGAATTTACTCGTTTTCCCTCAAGCTCATCCAATATGTAAGGCGTCCCACACGCCGCGCTAGAAGATACAGTCGTCAACGGCTACGTGATTCCTAAAGGTACATGCCCGATCTCCTTCCCCCATTCAAACCTGTTCCTAAAAGCTACCCCAGGCACGATTATCATAGCCAACCTCTGGTAAATCTCTCCAGTATGAATTTAACAAGATAGCCAACTAAGCACATCCCATGCAGGAACATGCTCAACAACCCCACTACCTACCCCTCCCCTGCCTCCTTCAACCCCGCGCGCTACCTCGGCGCATTGCCGCAGCGCGATCCGCGCCAGTTGTGTTTCGGCTTCGGGCGGCGCGTGTGCCCCGGGCGTGAGCTCGCGGAGGCGTCCCTCTTCTCCTGTGTTGCTACAACCCTCGCGGTGTTCAATATCACCCGCGCGCCGGGTGAGGGGCCGCTTCCTGTTCATGAGAATCTGCAGGGGACGATCAGGTATGTTTGTGTTCTGTGGTTAAGGGTGTGGGTGAAAAGGAACTGACTGATTTATTTTGCGATACCGCAGCCACGCGAAGCCGTTCGACTGTGTAGTGAAACCGCGCTCGGAGCGGGCGGTGGCGTTGATTTCGGGGGAAACCTGATTCAGTACGTTGTTCTCGGTGAGAGATGCTTCTGTGGGAGGGGTGCTTGATTTCTGAGATGCCCTATGATTTTCAAGAGGACACAAACCATCTTCAGAGATGTTTGTTTCATTGGCGGCGGCGCGCGCTCGCGTAATGGTGCGTCCCGTAAAGGTCAGATACTTGTTATGCCAAGATGAACCATTCTCTTTCATCGCAATCAAGCAGCAGCTGCATACTTTGGATACACTTAATAGTAGATATTTTGCGAGAACACTCGCGCAACACTCTTTCCAACCTCTCATTACATACAAACAGTTCTCATGTAGATATATATTCACCCAAAAAAACAATCTACACACCAGCTTGTTAGTTGGTCGTACATTCTTCTAAATTATATACCACGCATCTGAAAACGTTGAACTGTGGCTCCACGGGCCGGCCGCAATTCTGCCTCTCGTACAGTATATGCTTTTTGTTGTGAGGTGGCTAAGGAATTCAAATTTCAGTGGGACCCATTAGTACCGTTTGGCATCTGCCGTTTCTATTCACACAGCAAGCGTCGGTTGCTTCATCTGTTTGATGCGCCATCTCCGGATTTCCCGCCACTGATGCGCGCTATTGCACTGCCACAATATTGTCCCAGAGGTAGAGCGCGTCACTTGAATTCGATAAAATACCCGACATTTTCACGAATTGACCATTACTGTGGATCGACCGGGTCAAATCGGGTGTCCGTTCACCTTGCCCGAGATACCCGGGCCTGCTTACAATCCAACTTTGATTTGATTCAGAGGTTTTAGTTTTCCGGTATAGCAGCATCCCTCTGCAGCATCCCTCTATCCATGTCCATCCATACATGACAGTTGTCATTCAAATCATAGCTATAGTACTCGTAAGAAACTTTTTGTTTTTGATATAATGCCAGTGCATTCCAAATGCATTCCGTAGATCCGCATCCCCAAAGAAGCCACGTTCAGTCCCATCCATGCCGTTGTTGGTAGCATTATCTTAATACACATAGACGAACTGCAAGCGGCGTCAGCTTGTGTGCCATAGTTAAAGATGGGAGCGGATGTTGACGGAAAACTGAACGAAGCACCTCATCATTCTCCCAGTCTGTCAAATCCAACAACGCCTTGTCTCCCCGTGCGACCGCCACAACACCCTCTTCCGTTCCCCGCCGGGAAGTTTCCTCCGCGAACGTCCGCTTGCCGGTAGCGGATGTCCATGGATGTGTCGTGAATGACGGAGGCCTTTCCCGCACGCACGCACTGGCGCTGCTTGAGGCGATGGAGGATGACGAGGTTAATTACCTGGAGGACGATGCTGCCGGCGAGGGCGGCGAAGATGCCGACACAGGCGAGGAGGCCGTGTCGATAAAGCGGCGCATTCTCGTCTGTGAATAGGAGCGGGCCTGTGGCGGTGGTCAGCATTCATTCAACATTCAATAGACCATGATCAATAAGTCGTTCAAACAACATCAACCAACAAGTACATTGTTTAGAGGTGTTTGAGGGACTCTCGCTGATTGAGGTAACACAGGAAACCGACGCACCGATAATATTCCCACAACTAACCGCCGCGTTGTACCCCGCAAGCACGACACTCTTTTTCGTGCTCCCCGCCGTGTTGGCGCTGATCCAGCTTACGATGAGTGGGTTCGCGCCATAGACTCGGCGAGGAGGTAGTATCTGCGCGAAGTCGTTAGTCAAGTTGAATAGTGAACAATATGGAAACATCGGCCCGCTGTGGAGAGGCATCCAGTAGTACAGAAAAATTGGATGGGGGATGGATGAATCATCATGGCATCTTCAAGAAGCGAGAAGAGAAACAACACGCACCCAACCAAGAACCCCGCCTCGTTCGGCCTGGGCAGCGCATACAGACTCACGAGGCCCGCGAGAACGGGAAGGACGGGCACACCCGTGCCACCGAGCCCTGTGGCGGCAATCTCCGCGTTCTACTCGTCGTGGAGCTTGTCTAGCATGAAGTTGGGAGAAACACGATCGCCGACGCGCCACTGCTTGACGTCTGCGCCGACGGCAACGACCTCGCCTGCCATGTCAGAGCATGGGATGAGGTTTTCGGGGAAGTTCGAGGTGGTGTAGTTTGCGCTTGCAATCATGAGATGGCGGTACTGGATAGAAAGAGAATAAGACAGCGTCAATATATGACAGATGGGTGCACACCTGTAGCGACACTGCTTGAGTCTTAACCAGAACTTCATTCGATTTCGGGAGCGCAAGGGGCACCTCCTACAGCGTTAAATTGTTATACGAGCCCCGCTTTCACATGCATGTGTTGGAAACCTCCTTGTATGGGGGCGCTCGCCTGGGGATACGAGTATTGGCGGCTGGTCCTGGGGATAGATGTCATCTTGAACTGGGCGTAGAATCTTGATTACTGTTGAGTACAGAATACGCGGCGCGTACTTATACGCTGCAGCGCGCCTCGTGAATAAACGGTGCGAATCATGAATAAACAACCCGCCTCGTGTATAAACGATTATAAACGGATCGTTGGGATTACAAAGGAGGGCGGGTCTGTGCTTGGTTTGCGCCCTCGGCAGCCATTAATAATCTCTGCCTTGATCTCTGCGTGATTATTAACGCTGCTTGGTGTTTCGTTTCAGGATGGAATTTTCAATCATGGAAGACAACCGAAAGCTCGAGATTGGGTTGAATTTGCATGGGTAGCAGCCCGGGGGCATTACGCTAAGAGTGCGAACTTTGGGAGACTGCGATGGTGAAAGCAAGTACTAGTGAAAGTTCGAGTCAAAACGCCAATGTCACGTGGCTCCACATCAATGTTCGGTATCTGCCGAGTGTTCAAGTTGAAAGTTGGCAACGGTTCCCGACAAGAGCACTTCAGCTGGATGTAATCGCAATGACGTTCAAATGAAAACAATCACAGTACTGGGCCAACATTCTGCGAGGCACAATTTCGCACGTCGTCCATTCTCGGATGCGCTGCCCGCCAACTGGACCATCTCATTGTCATGTACCTTGAACGACCAACGTATATCATCGATCTTCCCTTCTACAATGATTACAGACTGCCCAACTCCCTGGAGCCTCTGTCAACCTGGTCTCGAATTCGGATGTGGAGAGATGAGAGCCATCGCCCATCCGCAACCCCGTCCTGCTAAGGCAGACCTCCACTGTGCGCAATTCCGGCGCTTCGATGCAGCGAAGGGCCTTCAAAATTGTTTCGACGTTCAAAAAGCTCCCCCCAGTATAGCGAAAACCGCCGTAGCGAAATTGGACTTTCGCCAGCCCATCGATGAGTATTCGAGTCGTTGCCTCTGGTTGCCTGGCGATATTATCGTCCCAGTCGAATTTCACACCAAGTGTGATACCGTCCTGGGCCTGAGGTGGGTATACGTTGAAGACATCGCGGTAATCGGTCCAATACCCATTTGGTATCCATATTTCCTGAGAACGGTTTTGTGTAGGTTGTACTTCTCGGACAAATGCTGCCACACGTCTGGTAGCTCAAAATTCGAGTCTTCATTCCAGCATTCCATGTGGCGGATGTGCCCTCCGTTGTCGCGCAATTCTATATGAGTATAATCGACCCATTCAAAGAAGCGCAAGGGACCGAGACCGGGCAACAGGGCCCGTGAAAGAAGTTCGACCTCGTCTGGGCTGTGTCCGTTGTAAATGGACCCGCTC
Organism: Mycena crocata; assembly: GCA_029281795.1. Taxonomy (NCBI): domain Eukaryota; kingdom Fungi; phylum Basidiomycota; class Agaricomycetes; order Agaricales; family Mycenaceae; genus Mycena; species Mycena crocata. The sequence goes on from JARJCP010000200.1 coordinate 81,050, forward strand.
ACGCTGTCCAGTACGACGTCGGAGAACCCGATCTTGAGTACCCGCTCGAGGTCCTGCTCATCCAGCCTTAATTCCAATTCCTTCAAAGCCGGCGCGAGGGGTCTCCGCGCAAACACGTCAAAGTCGACATCATTCTCAGCCTGCGAACTCCAACGATGATCGGACTGCAGCACCAGACGTTCCACGCGCGGACATTGCGCGAAAACATCTGAGAGCGTTTCTATGCCTGAATCCCCGGACTCGCACAATCGGACGTCCTCAAGGGTGGGCACCAGCAGGGTATTCCAGGTTTTTGTGTCGATGCGGTGGAGATCGAGGGTGCGTAGTTGGGGTGCTGATACGGATAATAGGAACGGGCGGGCGTATTCTGGGCCGTTCAAACGAAGAGTTCGCAGTGCCGGAAAATTCAGATTGGAATTCAGGAGAGGTGTGACCACTATCGGCATGTGAGACGCAAACTCCACGTCTAGGGTCTCGATGCGCACTGCGTACGGCACCAATGCAGCCAATGCAGCCGCCGGCCATGCTGCATCCTTCTTGTCGAAACAGAAGTGAATGTGTAGTTTGGTTGTCGTGCCGGTGCGCGCCAATACGAGGGGGACTCGATAGCAGTCCGCTTTGGATGCGCCGCCCGTGAAGTACGACCAGAGGAGAGGTGCGTCGAGTGCAACACATCGCCAGAGGTGTGAAACCTGGGCGAGAGCAAATTTATCTTCGATGCTTGACGCTCGAAGCATAATGTCCGCTAGGAGGTCTACGGTGAGCAGTGCGATGCCAGACATGATCCAGAGGCTGGGATAAGAGACAAAGATGAAAAGGCTGTGGATCTTTCGAAAGGTTCATTAAATACAGTGGGCTGTTGAAACAGCACACCGCCTTGCCTGAGATCAATGCTGTGCACGGGGACTTTCGCGCCCATCCCTTACATAACACCGCTTTACTAGGATCCCCGAGGAGCAGAAAATTGGATGTTCGAAGGAAGTACTTCCTCGCGATGAGCTTATGCTGTGCACCTTGCCGAGAGAGGGCCACGTATCATTTGAGCGGTAGTCGGGGTCTATGACATCGAGTTCGACGAGAAGAGCAGGCTGGGAAATGGTTGAGGTCAAGTCATTGTCGAACAGTATCACAGCACGGAGAGACAAATAATAGATATATCTGTTTCAGGTACAAAAAACAACTACGACCTGCTGGATCGATATTAATAAGTAAGAAGCTGGGGTAACAGGAGAGCGCATACGGTTCAAAACTCACGCGGAGGAAGACATCGATAGCCGCTGGACTTCGCTGCCAATGCAGCCTCTCATCGCCGGCGTCCCAAACGATTTGTGGGAGCGTTGTCGCAAACGACTTTCGGGGAATCAACGCCCAAGCGGCCTGTTTTCGCCAGCAGACCCTGTCGCGCACGGACCAGTGACGAAACTCGGATCCACCGGGTGTCCACCCGTATCTTTCCGCCATTCCCGATTGGGCTTCGCCGTGATGGGTTCGTTTACAAGTTTACAAATATGATATTTATCTACGTCTGTAAAGACTTAGGATGCAAGCATCGATAAACCTAAAGATGAAAAGTTGTCGCAGTAGGATGACGAATATGGGGCATAAACATAATGTGGCCACGACAGGGTTCTACGCAATCCCTTCCAGAGCACAGTGGGTCCAGCGAGGTGAACAAAAGTCTCCTGCTATTGAGGGTTCCAGGGGTGGCCAACCCGCGCTGAAGAATGGGTGAAGTGCATCGAACGGGTGCTTTGGATTGCGAGAAAAGATGGCAGGATCGTCACGTGATCGGGGCCGGTGGCGATAGAAGACGGAGGGAAATTGGTGTGGGGGTGGGTGTAGGATGGAATGGCGGAGAGTCTGCGAGGCGACGAGGGGGAATGGAAGGAGGGCTCTGGGACGGGGATGAGGCGCAAAAGCATGAGCGGTGTCGTCATAACCATGGCAATCTGCAGTGCGGGGCTCAGCGGCTTGGAACGCCTCAGCCGGAAGCGCGCACAGGCAGCGGACGAGGAGACGGCGGGGAGCCTCGGTACTGGGAAGCTGCGCTCGGGAAAGCGCTGGGCAAGCCGGGTAAGACGTGGGTGAAGGGTCTTCACGAGATCCGGGTCAGGGAGCCGGGGACGAAATGGACGGAGAGAAAGCTTGGAGGCTGTGACAGGCTGCGGGATGGCCTGGATAGGACGACGCGGGTGGAACGGGCGGACATATGGTGAGATTGACACCAGCGACAACATTGATATCGACTGGGGTGAAATCAGTGGATGGGCAGATGGGCGGATGTGGGGGGAAAAGGGCGGTGGGCAACGTTATTAAACCTCAACCGGGGCTTCCAGGTGGTACTGGGCAGAGAACTGTCGACTGCGCAGGGTGCCCGAAGTCCTGCAACGCCGGAAAACAACTTCCACTGCGGGGGTGGTGGTGGTGGTGGTGCGGCATACTCATCTGGTTCGCTATGTTGCTGCTGGTCATTCAAGTAATTTGTCTGTTATGCTGCAAAATGTGCCAATACCGCTGCGATGTGATGCGGTGAAACGGTGCACTCGGGTGCAGCCGTGAAATCGAAAACTATGCTAAAGAGCGAGTGAAAGCGAGCGAACTCAACTAACACTAAACAACTCAAAAACACTAATCAAATCTCAACAACTCAATACCAAAATGTCTCGTGTGTGTTCGGGGAGGTAGGACAGGCATATCGTCCTTCAAGAATAGTCAAGTTTCAATTTCAAAGGTTTGTTTCAGCGGGCAGATGCAGTAGCGGCTAGCACAGGAAGGATAAGCAGAAAAACCATGAGAGAATATACAGAACACATGGGAAACATATTTACAATAAGTTTCAGATATCTGAGATGGGCAAAATGGAACCTCATACAAAGAAAGTCTTGAACAAAGCAAGAACAAGGGATATTTTTCAAATATGTTTTGTATATTCCACCCAACAGCAGGCAACAGTCAGAAAGATATTGTAAATATGTTTCCCATGTTCTTTCAATATTACAGCTTTGATTTTTTGCTTATCCTTCTTGTGTAGAGCCACAATTCAATGGAAATGCTTTCAAGGGTTTTCAATGCTTTGGCCGCTAGACTCAAAGTGGTGTCCTTCAACTGGGACTTCAAAATGTTCAAGGAACTTGCACTGGTTGAACATTTCAAGTTTTCCGGTGGAAAAATTGCTGAAAAGTAGTTTGAGTTTTACACAAATTTTTCACTGAAAAAGTAGGTGAAAAACTTGAAAGTTTTACAAAGATTTTCACTTTTAAGGTGAAAAATTTGAAACAAAGTTAGAAAGTGGTGAAAAAGTTTTAAGTTTTTCACTTGTTTTTTCAGTGCAAAATTTGTGTAAAACTCAAACTACTTTTCACCAATTTTTTCACCGAAAAACTTGAAATGTTCAACCAGTGTTGGAGCTAAAACGTCAACAAAGTTCACTACGTTTTCAAATAGTTCCGCTCGGAGGGTTGGACGTCTCAGTACAAGGGTGCACTAGTTAATAACGTGTGCGACTCGGAGCTAAAGCGTCAACGAAGTCTCAATCTGGGATTCACTTCAAGAGAAGAGGCTAGGCAGAGTTGAACTCTGGCGGCTAGCTAATCTTAATAGAAACTCGGAGCTTAAGCGTCAGGAGAATCCAATTCTTATTACGGGCAACCCAAATTCAATATCAATCAAATCCACAGTCTACTTGTTAGCCCGCGAGCGGGGGGGAAAGTCTACTACCATTACAAGAGTAATTCTACTAGCTTTATACAACTTGGTTTTACAAACGGAGATAATATGAAACCTCGGTGGTTAGTTTTCACCGAGCCGCCAGCTTAGCATAATGACTGGCGGCCAATGGCAGAGTTGTTATTCAATTCCGTGGGTGCGTAGTCATGGCGGCCAGGTCTGGCCGCCAGTCTGACGCCATTCTCATCAATATTTCATGTGTTGCCAAGTCTAGCCGCCAGTCCGAAGACCCTTGTTAGGACCTTTGCTTCACCAGCCGCCAGTATCGCACTGGCCGCCAGAGACGGTTCTGAGGCTTCAACACTTCATAGTTCAATTCTAGGAGTCACAAGGGAAGTAGCCGCTGGTGCTCCAACCACTTGATCATTATTCAGTTCAGTGGCGGTTACTCGATAATCTATGTTTAGCCGACTTTGGAAGTCTAGCCGCCAGTGAAGTCATATTCAGTAGTCATTCATATTTCAATTGGGGATAACGGAAATGAAGGTAGCCGGGTAGCGGCTACTCCCATAAGTCATTATCCAAGTTCAATTCTGACAGATTGTGTCAATAACGGTCCGAGCCGCGAGTAGCGGCTACTCTAAACTTCAATAATCCCTCTTGTTTAATCTCCAGCACACAAGGAATCCAGTGGTTAGCTGACTCCCGGCACCCAATAGTAAGTATAGTGTACTGATTCTGGTTGATAACGAACCGTCTTCAGCCGCTACAACGTAGTGTCCCATTGGCTTTCGGCCTTCAAAGATCTAATGTACCGTTCCAAGGAGAACATACATTCTGCAACTAAGCCTCACATAGTCAATTGATAAGTCTTTGAAATGAATGAAAAATGTGATTTTCATGCATGCACTGGTGCACACCTTATCAGCGGTACAATTGGTCTAGATTGCTTGGCACATACCCTTAGGCTGGGTCCTGGCTCCTCAAGTTTCATGGCATTCAACTCCCAGCAAACATCACTGGCGACTGCACCACGCAACCGTACGCGGTTCCCCTTGACACGTTACCATTCCGTGCTACGCTGCGGCCGCCAGTCGTCTTTTGGCGGAATGTCGCAAGAGCGAACACAACCGCATCATATCAGATCGGACGAAATTGTGACAAAGATGTTGTTCGGAACTGGGTCACCGAACTTGAACGTTGGTAGGACTATGAGATTAACCTTGTCAATATAAATTTTGGAACATATTCACGGCATCATGTGAGATCGTCGCTTTACTGAGAAGCCAGTTCCTGCCGTCGTACCTGTGCAACCACGATGTCAGCAAGTCCTGGCCGCTGAAGTGAAATCACATACACAATCATCCAGTGTTGCAGTGGGGAATATATGTCCTTGCTGGGTGGCTGTGGACCTTCCCCCGAAGTTGAACATGCCACCCTCCTCCTCGGCTGTGATATCTTTTCGAAGGACGAGCCCAGTGAGGTTTTATGCATGCAGTCTGCAAAGGGAAGATGTACGACATCATGCTGTGACTGGTGGATTCCAGGGATTTTTACCTACTCCTCCCATACTCTGGCACTTTTGCTTTGAGGTCAGGTGCCACGAGCTTTTAACTGGAGTCCAGCCTCGATGACGAGAGCCGGCCAGTTCACAGTAGCGACAGCGTCTTGTGCTATCGCCCCCCTGGAATTTCTGTGTGTTCCGTTGACATCTTGTAGTTTAACGGACGGATAACCATCCTTATGTACCTACTTGTTTGTCTTCGGTAAACTCGTTGTTCATGTTTAGGACCACGCGAGTATAATATACCCCCCCCCCCCCCCCCCATTCGATGCGACCACTATTCGAGTGTGGCAGTGCTCTGGATGTCTGACCCATCCTCAGCTGACTCGCATTCGACTGTCAGAGTCGGAATGGACGATACAACTTCCTCGTTCCCGATAATTTCCCGGTGATGCGCAGCTCTATGAGTGTACACCTAGATCTCAAAATGAACGATGAGATTGTATCAATGGGGTCTTCACTCTTCGTCAAGAAGATGACCCCGGACTTCGAGGGTGCGAAGCACCTGGGCGATGCAGGACTCGATATATCCCTGCACGACCTCGGACTCTTCTTGCAAGGAAACCAGTGATTTGAGCACGGGGAGGTGGCCGTCGGGTTGAGGGTTGTGGTCCTGGAATAAACAGAGGGATGTTTCACAACTGACGAGACGGGTCGTCTGTTGTAAAACCGCCGTACTCTCGTGGGAGAATATGTAGTCTCGACGGATGTGTGTCAATTGAGACCATGGTAACATGATGGCGTCGGGATAGCATCGGATATCGATAGAGTGCAGGAGAGGTGTGTCGCCGAATGAGGGTGCTGCCTTCGCAAACAGTTGCAGGTATTCCCACCGCATGTGATGAGAGTTAACCATCTCCGCAGACTCAGTAGCTAGGTCATCATCAACAACAATTTGGAGAGAAATGCCTAGGGCACCAATAATGCACAGGAGCGGTTTAACCACAATTGCCAAAGTCCGTGTGGTGGTCCACTGAAGTCCAGTGACAATGCCCTCCAAAGCATGGGAGTGGCAAAGGCAATTTCCCGCCAGGAACGACATATTTGTGTCAACATAGTCAGTGAGCGCGGACCAGCGGAGGGAGGACACAGAGGATAGTAGACAGGAATAAGATATCTGAATATTTCAGAGATGATTTCATTGGAGCAAAGTCATGACGGGGTATTTGTACGCATCAAGTCGTTCCTGGATTGCTTTGCTTTCCGTGCGCAATAGTTGTATGGAGAGTTCCAGATCCGAGATGGTGTCCTGTGCGGCCTACTTCTGTAAAGCGCAGTGGCGCACACGATCTGCGTCTACTAGACTCGACATCATACTGTCACTTCCAAAAGGTAGAGATTAAGTTATAGCTCGAGGTCTCATCGACATAGACTCACGCTTAGACCTCTCAATTCTTTCCCCTTGTGAATTGTCCGACTTCGAGGCCAGAACAGAAACGGTGTTGTCACGGTGAGGAAAGAGATTGCGCTGATCCGTCTGATCCGCCCAGTTGATCAGAATCATTTCTGTAGTTCAACGAGATTCCGAAGTTCAAGGTGTGACGATGTCGGCTTTCGAGTCCCACGCTCATTCAATGAGTGAAACTGGGGAAAATCTAGTTGCGGGATTTTGGTGGGATGTGCTGGCCTGAATACTGCAAGCGAGACCAGTACAATTTAATTTTATACAAATAACAAAAATATCTACAGTTGATTTAGATGAGATGAAAGTTGATGCAGTCAAAAATTGTCCATCGTTTCTTTCTATCTACATGAAATCAATCTTTTGTGGCCACAAAATGCAGGAAATATTGAGCTCACCCATTAATAAAATTCCCAATCATCCCTACTATAGCAGCTCCCGTCATCCGAAACCTCTTTGCCACTGCTTTCCCCATCTGAATCATCCCATACAGGCTCTTTCATCCAAGACACTGACTCGTTGTTGAATGAGAAGCTCGGAATCGAGGTCGACAGGAAAGCACGGCGGTATGAATCCTCACGATGGACCTGCAACCTGTGATGCACACCGTTTCCAGCTTGCATCCTGAGTTTGAGATCAAGGATGTCAGCAAGGAAACAGGATTGGGCCCAAAGCATCCATCTGCGACCTGAAGTGTTTGAAGGCAGGGGGCAATCAACGCGTTGAGATATCACGTTGATGAGTTATCTCCCTCGTGGTAGGGCATCAGAACCAGTGATTCGAGGGAAGGCAGGAATATAAGACGGGTGTTCTTCTTCGTCCTTGTGAAGTGCGAGTACACAGTGGATCAGCTTCGAACTGTGCTGCAAAATGGGTACCCAGTTGTCTGGGAATGCACATGCAACAGTCACAGATGTTAATTGTGCCCACGGCAACAAGTTCACGTCGGAAATGGCGGTGGCGCTGAGAACTAGAAGGGGTGCCCGACCGAATTCAATTGGTGAGGAGGTGTTGCGGATGTGGAGTTCTAGTTGCCGGAGTGAGGGCATGTCGTCTTCAAAGAAGCGAAACCCGCACTGTGGGATCCAAGATACTTGAAGATATTCCCATCGTGTCCGATGAGACGTGAGGGCCACAACGTAATAAGCATCGACATGCAGTTGGATGGAAAGAGAACATGAGCGAGACCTGACGAGCCACATTTTCAGGACTTCGGCTTTGCGCTGGTCGGTATCGCGTTTTCCAAAGTCCAACAAGACTCCCCGCCAGAACTTCCCGCCAGAGTGTGGAAGTGGCAAGGGCAATCTGCCTCTACGTGCGACAAATTTTGGTGAGAAGGTTTGGCGAGTCCGACCCCGTCATTGGTGGACAGAGCGGGTACAGTGGAATGAAATGAAGGAAGATTTGCGAAGTGATTTCGTTCGGTAAGGTCAACACCGCATACTTGTAGGCATCCAGTCTTCTCTGTGTTCATTTCTTTTCCAGTTGTGAAAGACGAAGAGGTTGTTCCAGAGTTGGAGCCTGAATTGTGGCATCTAGGGTTACCACACACGCATGGTCTGCTGCAAGCACTGTACTAGTCATAACAGCCTCGGTTTGGAGCCCCTGCCGCCAACGGTGGCAACGGCGGAAAAGTCGCTATGTGGTGGAAGTAAGGTCACACTATCAGGGTAGGGGCGAGACACGCATGTTGATAGCTGGTACTGCAGCTGCTTTGAAGCTCGGTGTCAAGGGTGTCGTGCCACTGCCAGGCGTGTAAGTCACAATCGTGAAGGTCAAAGCCAAAGAGACTCCGAGGAGAGACAGATCATTTTTGGTTTAGCCGAAATGATCCGTGTGGTTCGGGGTCTAGATCTGCCAACGCACGCTCGAAAAATTAAGTATGCCAGGGACCTGAGTCATTGTTGAGAATGGCTCACAGAACCTGCTTTGTGGAGCATTCCCAAAAACCTTCATCCCAATCAACTCGCAATCAACCATCTTAGCTGACCATGAAGCTGCCTCCTCAGGCTCGAAATTCAACTTTACATCTCCATCGGCCTATGAACCGCACAACTTGTGTGGAGCCATTCAGCAGGTCAGCGTTTTGCTGCGCATCTGTGTCACTTCCTGATTGAACGACTAGAATTTGTTAGGATCTCAAGATGGATTGAGTAGATAATCAGTGATGGTGTAGTCTTCGGTTTATAATCAATCACTGGAAGCGGGATAAGGGGAGGGACTGGCTACGTCGGTAAATGGACGTGGGAGGTGCAAAGTATGGGCAGTTGAGATACTGATGGAAGGAGTGGATTTCTAGTATAAGAGAATTGAGAAATGTGTAAGGCAAGAGGCAGGACTGTAAGGAAGAGGCATTCCGGTCAATGCAGGTGTTTTGTCAACTTCGGTGGTGGTCGGATCAGCACGACACAGCCCATGTGGATTGATTGCCATGCTTGAATGGACTCTGTTACACCGATGGTTTATTCCAATAACCTGCCTCTGTTTATTAGTCTGTGATGTACACAGATAACAATTGCAAGACATACAAGATTAGAAGGTGGGGCACTAGTAAAAACTATTCTCACTGCTCGTTCCAATGTGGATGGACATTCCCTTTGCTGCCAACACGCGCAGTTGAGGAACATTCAGCAAAGGAAGCCTGGTAACCCGGGAGCTACTGTCAAATTCCAGCCGCGGCCAGACTATGCGGAACGATTTGAGTTTTGTGTGTCCCGTGTCCAATGAATCATTCGAGCATCGAGAATCCAGTGCTTCTAGCAGTGTGTTGATCACCTGGTCCGACCCACATTGTGATAACACAAAATTCTGAAGCACGGGCAGGAAACTTGGTGTGTTCCGGCAGTTCAGGGCATGAAACACTTGCGTCGCAAATGAATGATCATGGGCATGGTAGGGACGAATGAGCTCCAGGGTTGTTAGGTCCTTCAGCATTTCGAACCAACAATCGGGAACTGTGGGCGACAACCCAACAATGAATGTTCACAATGTAGTGGATGTCCTAGAGAGAAAGCGCACAACCTCGCTATCCAGTGGGCGACTCCGTTCCCTGAGGCCATGTCCCAATTGCAATTTTCGCAGGTTGGAGAGAATAAGGAATGGCAAAATATCGTAATCCCCACGCATGAGAGAAGCAATGAGAGAAGATAAGGCAGAACTGCATGGGCATAGTTGTTCCATGACCAAATAATCCCCTTCAAATGGTGGACCAAACCGGTGGAATTCGCAGAGGGCGGTGAGCAATGGCAATACACCTAAGCATTCTTCAAGCGAGAGTGTGCTTGTGGTGAACTTGGTTAGCTGCAACCAAGACATCATTAACGTCGATGGGCCTATGTTGTCCAGCAACAAAGCGCGGAGAAGGGGAGCGCCGCTGAAAAGCGACATCGGGGTCCGGGTTTTGTCAATTTCACCTATGCGGTGAAGCTCGAGGTCGCGAAGAAGTGGAAATGGCCAAATGCCGGTGAAATCGGGGAAGCCGTCCTTGGATATCAACAAATATAGGGATTGCAGATGTGAAGCATGTTGTCTGATGACAAAATACAGAGAGGGTGTCACTTCCTCCTCATGTATGATGTTGAGTGATAAAGGACGAGATCCAGCAGGAGAGCGGCTTATACTGTAATATGCCCGATCCTGAGGCTGACAGAAACGATTGAAAAATGGCCTCAATGTCTCATCGGAATGCGGACGAATATGGCCGAAAATCCCCCCATGTCCGATCGGAAGTGCCGACGAGATATGAGCAGAGATAACAATGTCCGATATTTATGCTGACGGGTTGCAAAAAATACAAAATTCGAGGGCCGTCCCACGGCTCTGCTAAAACAAAGAAATCCCATCCCGAGGGAAGATACACTGAAAAGTTGCCAAAAAGTGCCTTCTCGCAAGAATAGGTCCGATCCGTTTGGCAGACGTATTGAGCGGAAAGACGGACACCCCGATCACAATGCTGACAAAATGTGAGGGGAAAAATGTGTACACTTTTGGTCAAAAAGCGGTAATTTGGATCGGGCCTATTGCAGCATAAGCCGCTCTCCTGATCCAGCACGGCTAAACCAAGTAGTGATGAAGTCTTCCATCGTCTCAGGCGCCCCAGTGAGGTCGACCTCTGAAATCGCGTCCCACAAGTTACAATGCAGGGACAGAGAGGGTGAATGCTCTCCAAGCCCTGCATACCTGCAAAATGCTGAGAGGCGCACGTGTTGGATGAATACGGCATCCATCCTGAGGGGTTTGAAGAAAGATTTTGGCAGAGATTTCGACGGGGAGGGTCAAAACAGGATACACAAAGTTATCGATCTGTATCCAAACCGAATCAAAGCCAAATAAAAGAAACTGACCCTGAGTCAAGAGAGAAATCGGAGACGATCTGTGAATGAATTATGAGCTCATTGAGGACGGGGAGGGAATGAGAAAAGGTGTACCGAGACCGAGCCGAGGAAAAGAACCCAAGCCAAGCAGAGCAATTTGCGACGATTTATGGATTACTTATGAGTGGTTGAAGATTGCGGAAGTGGAGAAATAGGCACCGAGAGAGAGAGAGATAGAGGAAAAAGAGAGATCAGTCCAAATCCGAGAAATATTCAGCAGATGAATCTGTGAAAGACCTATAAGTGACTAAAAGAAAAACCAAAGGAACGAACGCACCATGACACAAGCACGAGGGAAGCAAAAAACCAAATCACAGCACTGCGGGCGTGATCTTATACAAATATGCGCGCGGAGGCAACCTGATGGATGGTGTTCTCCTTATCCTTCTTCTCCCTATACTCCCAGAACGTGGAAGGACACTTGTAGGTCCTGTAGTCGATGCGCTGCACGTTTCCAAGGCGTGATGGGCTGGGGATGGGAGGGGTACCGGTGACAGAGCCGAGGGTGCCCTTGATGGCGGCGGACTTGATGGAGACGGGTGGGGATGTGGACATGGAGGACGTAGCGCAGGCAAGAGGTAAGGCGTTGAAGATCGCCTGAATGTCGGTGTAGATGATGGTCTCGGCACTGGGGGAGGGTGCGAGCTGGCCGACGGCATCCTTGTCATTGGAATACTCCGAGCACAAGTCATTGTCAGAGTCATCGCAGTCATGATAGCTACCCGTGATGAAGGATGCCAGCACCACCACAATGAACGACTGTGCAGAGACGAGGTTGGCCTTGGGCGCCGTAACATACGCAAGCACCGGCGTGTCAGTGGGCGCGTTGGTGATCTTGCGGAGGGAGAGAGGCACCAGGACGCTTGGAGTCAACTCTGGTGCCAAAGCGCACGGGCTCAACACATTGGGGGTGTGTGAGCAGGCGAGAACAGAACACACCCTTCTAGAGGGTTGAAATCATTATATCTGTACCGCACATGATGAAGCAGATCAAGATAAACATACCTTGACACGGGGCCGAGCAGGCTGTGGGGCGCGCTTGGCGGTAATCTGCAGAGAGGAAGGGAAAAGTTAGACTTGCTAAAAGGGCATGAATGTGTGAACATACAATGGGCAGGTTCGCACGGGCCATAGCCAAAGCTGCTGCGGCATACGCCTTCTTGATCTAGAGTTAACGAGGTAAGTCAGATAGTGCATGGGAAGAATGTTGCACATACAGTTATAACAACGCCAGCACCGTTTACGGTCCTCTCTGGCAGCTGCGCTTGGACGACGGCCCCGTTCACGCTCTTCTGTGGAAGGGAAAGAGTGTTAGACAATACGAGAGAGAAGGAAAAGGGGGGGGGGGGGGGGGGGACAGTACCTCCTCGTCTGCCTTTGCCTTCCTCGCCTTCATCGAATCAGACACATACAGTGCAAAAAAAAATCCTCCGCCAACAACCATCACCCAGCCCATAAAAGTAGCAAGCCCGACGGCCGGAGAGACATTCAGACCGAGATAACCGGGCTGAGACCAGATGCAGGAGGGAGGGGAGCGGTGGCGAGGGGGGTGGGCACAGCAGGCATAGCAGCAGTATCTGGATTTAATGTATGGAACGACGGACAAGTAGAGCACTTTTGGACGTGGTCTTGCAGGGGCAGACACGGACAAAAAAACACTAACCTTCTCCAAGGGCGCACCCCTTTACACGTTCCCTGCAGGTCCCCAGATCGGACAAAAGTTATGAGACCATGCTCATTTGCGCACAATATTGACACCAGCCGCGAGTGGAAGCGTTGGGCGGTCTCAGATGGTCACCTGGGCGCGCTCCAGTGCAGAACGTTACCGAGTCTCCAGGAGAATCTTGCCAGAGTTTGCGCAGAAGACCTCTATCGCGCGACGCGTCTATGACAATAATCGTGCAGGGAGTGGCCAACTTGGATGCTTTTACAGATATCGGCCACTGCAACAGAAAAATCCAGCATCGAAACCGGTAACCTCGAGAGACGGATGAAGCGGAGGGTAGGGCAGGTCTCACCAGAGACTACACCACCAATCGAGAATATTGTTTCTGAAATGTTGGCACGGCGACGATCTCGGATCATTTTTCAGAACATTTGAGAGAGATTGATTGAACCTCTTCACAAGGTTTGGCGAGAAATATTTGAGAAACATCGTTATAAGGTTCCGGCAACATTGTTTGAATGCTCTGCATATACTGCTCAACAGTGATTCAAACTGGAAGTAATATGGAAGAGGATAATGTCTTGACCTGCTGCATTGTTGTCATATGTTTTGTGCCAGCCGTTGTAGAGAGGTTCACCCCAACTTGCGTCACGGATTTGTCACACTCTTGATTTTTCAATTTATTCTGCCACTACCCTTTAGAATCAGCCCTACATACCACTACTGAGAATGTGAACCTCGGCACATCGGTTGGGTAGGAGCCTGGCAAACGGTATGATAATCCTCCCCAAAAATGAATCAGGAGTGTCGGTCGGTTATATAGACATGGAATATGAACTTTGTGGGGGCAAAATCGCACCACATTTTGGCTGGGGGATATATCACCAACCTCTGATCAGAGGTCTGGCGTGATACATCCAGAGCTCTCGCCTAGAGATCCGTGGCATATATCACCTTAGAAACATTACATATGGGGATGTAGGTAGGCATACCATCAGCAGAGGGTTGCCCACTGTTCTGCTCATCGTCTTCAACAGCGATCAGGGGTGTGCTCGTGTTTGGAAGGGAACCTTAAGGCGGGCTGACTATATCTGCTGACGAAGCTTCCCTTCCTAATTAGGAGTAGCTACAATAATGTACATTACTCAGTCTAAATAGGTGTCCATTAATGACCCATCATCGTCCTCGGAGTCCCCTTCGTCGTCCCCAGCGTCCGCGTCCGCGTCGTCTTCTTCGCCCCCATCATCCGCGTCCTCATCATCTTGCCCGTAAGGCCCGCCTTCTCTGTCCTCGTCCTCGCTTTCGCTTTCGTCTTCCTCATCCTGATCCTCGTCCTCGTCCTCGTCCACGTCTTCACCCTGCTCTGCCCGTGCCGTCACTGCCTCCGCCTCCGCTGCCGCCACGTCCGCCCGCCCTGCACTGATCATCGCAGGGACATTCACCCAGTCTCGCTGAAAGTGTTCGCCCACGGTTCGGAGGATGTGCGCCTGACGCGTAGCGTACGCGTCGTGACCTTCGCGTTGCCGTGCGTCGTTTTGTAGGTCCGGACATTGCGTATCGCCGACGTGTATCTTCTTCTCCAGCCACCACTCGGCCTTCCAGAACAAGTAGTCTGGTGTCCGACGCATCTCCTCCTCCAGCAAATCGACCTCCTCTGTATTCCGCAGCCCCAAGGCCCGTGTCTTCGCCCACTCGATGCGCAGCGCTACCGAATGCAACGCGTCAGCCATATGCAAGCCGCACAGACCAAGCTAACCTTCATTCATCGCCGGATTACGATCCGCGTGCGCAGCGGATCCATCCGCCAACCAGATCCAGGAGATTGGGCGACGTGCTTCGACACGTCGCTTCTTCTTTGCAGCCGCCGTCTCCTTGAGTTTCTTCCCCTTCCGCCTTCGAAACGCCGCCTCGGGCATCTGCCGCACGTCCGCATCCAGCAGCGGCTTGAGATTCACATCCCATCCACGCCTGTTCAGCCTCTTCCCCAACACCACCAACGCGGCCCACGCCACTCGATACATCTCGGTTGCGCGGTCCATTTGTTGCTTGATGGCGGCGAGTTTGGCCTGCGCACGAGAGCCGTCCCGCACCCCATGACGGTCCTTCTGGTGCTTGAACTCGTTCGTCCGCAAGAGAAGCTCGTGGCGCAGGTCGAAAAGCGCCTCATGAGCCTGCCCCATCCGCAGACGAAACTCGTACTCTTGAAGCTCCGGCAGGCACGGAGTATCCTGCACTAGTTCCCCAGCCACTGGTTTTGCACGACTCGCTTCGGCGCGCTCTGCCGCTGCAGCGGTCCTCAAGACCGCCACCTCGGGCATGAACTGTGTCTGCGTCTCCATCCACGACAAAATCTTCCGTCGGGCCTTGCTGCAGCGTTCGAGCATCACCCGCTTCTGATTGACTGTGGGATGCGCACCCGCTGACACCTGGTCAGACCTCAGCTCTCGCCTAGAGATATCAATTAGGCCCGCCTCAACCTCATGAAGAGTATACTTACTGACCCTGCTCCAACTTTAATCCCATCGCCAGCATCTCCGAGCTATCCGTCTCTCCCTGAACCACACCACCACCCTCGAGGGCTATCTCGTACCGAACAGACGCCAGCGTAACCTTCTTGGTCTTGCGCTGGAAAGGATTCCTCCTCTTTGCGTCCTTCTCCCAGCGAAGGCTCATCTTTGTCCATTTTCGCACCGTCTGCAGGGGCAGCGAGCCTTCCTGCTTCAGCGTGTCCACGCGCGTCTTCACCATCTCCGGGACGTAATGTGTTATCTTCTCCAGAAAATTTTTTTCTGTGGCAAGCCGTGTCAGAACTCCAATCCCTCTGCATACCAGCTTGCACTCACCCATGCCTAGGATTTTCTTCCAGTTGCAGTCGTTAAAGTGGTCGTCCAAAACCTCGCGGCGCAGATGGGGTCCCATCTCACGCGTACTCGTCGCCAGTGGGTTGATGTGCGACCATCCACGCTCCGGGGACTCGCCGTCCGTTTGCCCGACGTAACGAGTGTAGAGGAACGAGAAGTTGATGTTGCAGAGCTCGATGTGCGCCGGGAGGTGGAACTTGGGCACGAGGAACACCCACTTCCGTGCCCCGTTGAGCTCTTGTAGACGACGAGGATAGATCTGCATTCGGTCCCAGATGTTCTTGTGCCACTGGCACGCGATGTCGTATGAGACGAAGAACAATTGGAGCTCCGAATCCTCAAGACTCATGAAGAACATATAGTCCATATTGAGATATCTAATGCGGCCTGTGAGTGAGAGTCGTATCCTCGTGAAAGCATGAACTGACCGTTCGCCAGCTTGGAGATCGCCCACCCCCTTCGGCCGTTTCATATTGTGACGCGCACAGTCCACCGTCCCAATCCCCGATGACGCAGTACCGCGTGATTCCTTGTCGGGGGTATTCACAGCGTCGTGCGCAACACAGGTACTTTTCTGCCGCGCGCTCATTAGTTATTTAGGTACGCTCGAGAGGATTCCACTCACCGGCTGTTTCTGGTCCCAGTGTTGCTCCAGATGGCCCATGTACGCGTTCACCTCCCCAAAAAATGCCAGGCCGTTCCCAAGATCAGGATCGCTCTTTTCGCTCGACACGTCCTTGCGCTGCATCTGGAAATTCGCATCGAGAGCCAAAAACAGAGCGTAAAGAAATCTACGATGATTGTCAGTCCAGTTTCCCGGGTACCCACCCCTCCACTTACTTGCGGTCCTCGGAGACATTTTTCCAGTCGGGCGGCAGATTCTGCCCAGGGTGAGGACACGCTGGGCACTCCAATGCACAGGACCCAGGTTTCGAATTGGCGATGCCTTCCGTGACGTGGCCGCACCCAGCGCGTTTGAGGAGCTCCAGATTGCGCCATTCTCGAGTCATATTGATGAACTCCTGATATCGGGACTGAGAGCTCGTTAGTCGTGACGAAAAGCGGATTGGAGAAGATGTTTACCGCGGGTGGCTCTCCCGTATTGTTCGTCTGACGGGCCAGGCTGTTGTAGAATTCACCCATAGAGCACTTCGACTCGAGCGACATGAGATGGTACCGTCGGAGGACGTTGAATGTCGCCGCCGTTTTCGGCCGCTTCCCCGTCGATGGCAGCCACTTCATGCGAAGCAGCTGAACCGTGAACGACTTGCCCCTCCCGCAATTGCAATACCACAACTCGACGTCGTGCAGACCCTCGCCATCGATAACCACGAATCTCTTGCCGGGGGCGCGTTTCGGATTGGCACATTTACGATCTGGATGTACTTCACGGCCGATTTCAAAACACAACCCCAGCTTTTTTAGGGAAACGTCCTCGAAGTACCCCAGCTGCGAGTTCCACCGCTGCAGAAGTACCGTCAGCTATCGTCACCCCTTTTTTTAAGAAAAAAGAGAACGCACCTGTACACGATGAAGGGGACACCGCTGATGCTCTCTGATCATACACTCGATGGAGAGCAGTTCGCAGCCGTGACAATCCCTGCATCGGACTTCGGCAACGGCCTTTTGGCAGTGAGGGTGTTCGCAGACACATCGTGGATGTGCTGCATGGTCACCGCGCCCTTCCCCCCGGAGCAACTCGTCGAGCCACGCGTCACGGTACCGTTCCTTCCCGGCTCACGCTTGGCCTTGGCCTCTGGTTCAGAGTCACTGGAGGCAGACTCAGACTCGGGTGGGTCGTCCTCCTCATCTTCGTCCGGTAACAGCGGTGACCCCTCCGGGAAAGCCCAATCATTGTCCATGAAGTCGTAGATCCATGTGGTTTGTTGCAGTTCGGCGCCGGAGCCAGCTATCCGTGGAGCGAGAATTGAGGCCGGAACTGCCGCGCGGAGTATGGACGTTGACAGTATCGCGCGGCCGTCGGCAGTCTTACTGACTGACTCGCAGTGATATTCCTCCTCGCTGCTGCCGCTGTCGTCGGATGATGAGCTCGAGTCGGAGTCGGAGTCGTTATTGTACATTGTTGTGTCGGGGTGCTTCCGCTTCGGCGGCATAATGGCCCAGGGAGATTAAATAAATATATAGAATAAGATAAGAGAGTGTGTGGAATAGACGAGTGAGCGAGCCGAAGCACAGCATCGCAAGCTTGCACAAATGATCAACAAATGAGCGATGAGGCTAAAAAAAAAGAGAAACGTACATGTAGGGCTAGGGCGAGGCTTCACCGTAACGTCTCTGTGGCCTAGAGGTAAGGTCCACGGCGAACTCTGCATGAGACAGTTCTATGTGCTGTAGCGCGGGTTCGACTCCCGCCGGAGACATGACTTCGTCTGGCTGCCTTTTTATTTTTTCATTCAAATTGCGTGTCCTTTTTGGCGGAAAAAAAAACCTTCAATGCCACCCTCCATGCTCGTACCCCGAATCGAACGGGGATTTCCAGTCGTACTTTCTCATGGTTCAACTTGAATTTCTACTGGCGCCATTACCGTTAGGCCATACGAGCATGAACTGTCTTCGTTAGTCGTAGCTAATACATAGAACAAAAGTGCAACTAATCGCGCATACGAACAGTACAGAATATAATGAGTTAGTCCTCCTGTGCAAGCCGGCAAGGAAATTCGGAACAGACACGGAAGGGCCTGCCGCAGTGAGAGCAGCAAGCTTCGTCATCGCCCAATGTGTCCGGACGAGTGTTGATATTGTCAGCAACGGAGCGGCAGTCGCATCCCCATTCGTCTTCCCCGCATGCGGAGCACACGTCGGCATCGCGAGCTCTGGCACGCGCCCATACAATTTCCTCGCGGCGGGCGAGTTCGCATGCTTCGGGCGAACGTTCGGCCAAGTAGAGCTCCGCCATTGCATCCTCGCGCGCTTGAGCGCGAGATTCTAGGAAGGCAACAACTCGCTCGCGAACTTCTTGTGGCTGTCGCTCGCGGCAGTGAGCGTGGGACACCAGACAGGTGTCGTTGAATGCGGAGACAGCCGATTCAAGCCCCCGTGCCTCGATAGCCATGACACCGCCCGAGACCTTGCGTTTTTTCCAATCCCTAGCGAGAAATGTGAGTAATGTAAATAAGAGAGGCGCAGCCTCACTTGTCTGTATTTCTGCCCAAACGGAACGCGGCGTCTCTCCAGGCGCTGGCTGGATGTCAGAAGTGGCAATCAAACCGAGGGGTCACAAAGACGCACTCGACAGTGTATACGCCATCCCATGCTGCATCCGTTGTTCCGCTTATGGCCCAGACGTGCCCTCTCCCACCATCCTCGTATTTTTCTTTCTCGTAGCTTGCGGGGGCAAAAAGGTGAACTGGGCAGCATTCGTAACCGATGTCGGGTTGGATGAAGGGAGTCAAAGTTCGGTGCAGCCGAGGCGACGTAGGGTCAGCGGGGGTGGAGTGGCAGTCGCATATGGAGTCGTTTTGACCGCACGCCGAACATACGCGGGGTGCGCGAGCTTCTTCGCGCAAAAGTCGCTGCCGGCGGGAGGCTTCGCGCGCTTCTAGAGAGCGACTGGCCAAGTAGACTTCGAGGCGCACGTCGTCGCGAGCTTGGGTGCGGGCCTCCAGATAGGCTTCGACACGCTCACGGACATCTTCCGGCTGATCCTGTCGGCAACGGGTGTGGGCTACGAGGCAGTGATCGTTCAGCCTGCAAGCTGCGCCTTCAATGTCGTGCTCCGCGCCGACAAACACCCCCAACTGTTGAGGGCGCTCCTTCCAAGCTCTACATATCTATGTCAGCACAGCAGCCAACCCAAAAAAAGAAGAAGAAAAAACGCACTCGACAGTGTAAATGCCATCAACTCCAAGCTCTTCGGATCCCTGGACGGCCCAAACACGCTTTTCCCCCCCCTCCTGCCCGTGGTCAGTTTTGTCGTAGTCCGCAGGAGCGTAGATTTTGACTGGGCAGTGTACGTACCCGGTGTCGGGATGGATTAGTGGAGTTAGGGCTCGATGAAAGCGAGCCGGTGGTGGACTCGACATGATAGGCGAAGGAAAGCAAGTAGCGTATGTAGACGAGAAAAGACGTGATGTTTCAATGCAGAGATGTTGAGCTGCGGGCAAAGTCGGAATACAATGTGCTGGAACTGCGCGTAACTGCGCAAAGTGATGTCGAGATGTCGAATTGCGGAGAAGTGAGAAATCAGTGATGTTGTCCAACTGCGCGGAAGGGAGACATTGAATCGATGCAGGCGAGAAGGAATCGCAGACGGTAAAAGTGAGAAGACGAGGCTCCCAGAGTAGGTCGAGTTGAAAGCTAGAAGGAAGTGTTTGGATTGTTTGGATTGTTTTGATCGCAGATCAAAAACATCAGGTTCTGGCTGGCCAGTGCCCCTGGCAGGATTCGAACCCGCGTTGCCTTGGTAGAATGCAGCGAAAGAATAGGAATGAAAGATGAACTGTACCTTTTTATACGTGGTTGCGGAAGTGAGGGCCCTGTCCCCATTCAGTAGATCCTATCTTCGGATCTTATCTAATCTCGCGCATTGAACCTTCAAAAGTTTCTTATACGAGTGTTACATAGTACGGACACTACTGCTATGTAACACAATCAAGTGTTAGCTGTGGTCTTCGAATATGAAATCGTGCAGGGTGTATCCCAGGGACGAACGCCGCTGCAATCACGGGCGAGCACGGTTGCACTACCCGTATCAGGTTCAGTGGCAGTCTTTGCGTGCCGATTTCGACTCACCAATACGCGGCCCATTCCGCCTGGTCGCGGTCGATAGCCTCCAATTCCGATTCCCCGTCCCTCACGCTCGTTCCCCACTCGCCGTGCTGGGCCCAGTACGCAAAAGCGGCGTCTTGCCGTTTCCTGACGGCGGCATCGTTCTTGGCACGGCTGTTCGATCCGTCTGCATCAGTCATATATCGATGGACGATGATGCACTCCTCGTGCTCACCTGATGCCATCCCAGGCGGCTTGACGGTTCCCGCCTCTAGGGATTTTCTGGTTGCGATGGCGTTGCACTGTATCTTTGTGTTAGCTCGTGACACGAATTGAGGGATGGTGGCCAAATGGTGGCGCACAATTATTCTGCCTCTGAACCATTTTTTTCCAACGCGCTACACAAAACATCTGCGAGTCTATAGCGAGGATGGAATTAACAATGAGCGATGACAAGGGGAGGAAAATCTCACGAGGGTTCGATGTGGCCTTCGAGCGTTGAGCCATGGGTGAAAGAGAGAAGGAAGGACGGATCTTAGTTTCACATGTGTGAAACAAATTGACATTGCTTGGCATCGTAAACGTAGCGACCTATGAGTAATACGATAAACTAAAAGGGTGGAGGCTGGCCGAGGTACCAGACCTGCGCCTCCTCCAGCGACCGTACCATCTTCAAATTGGTACGGGGACGTTTTGTTCGAGCCAGCTCTGCGTCGGCCCTGAAGGAAAGAGCAACGGATTTGAAAAAAATCAGTTGGCAATTAAACGACATATGCTGTGTCAAAAATCTCGCCATGGGACGAGACGAACAAAATTTCCGGCTTTGAGACGACGCTGCGCTTGCGTTTGTTGGGCGTGGGCGTGGCGGGCTTCGACTCACCCACGTCCGTCGGAGCGGGTGTAATCGCCTTGGATGCCGACGCCACTGGAGCGGGCCTGGCTGCTCGAATCGTCCGTCGGTTTGCCGGTGGATCGGGATCCGCCTTGACCCACGCAACGTATGGGTGGTTCTGCGGCGCCTTCGGAATTTGATGGTGGTCGCCCGCGGGATGTTTATGTAGCCGCAAGCAGCCGTCGTACAATGCGTGAGAGAGCTCCTGCGACGTGTTGAAAGTCGAATATATGGCGCCCGGGAGTGCGCATCCGCCGTAACGAGCACCGGCACTGCGTCCATTTCGTTACCTGCATCCCCAAGACCTGAAAAAAGAACAACTTACACGTCGGTATAGACCTTCAACATGCCTGCCTCCGTCTCCACCACATGCCAGACCCGAGAGCGATGATTGTCGTGCTCGTCGGGACCTACAAAGTTCGCGGCGGGGAAGAACGGCGTGGCACAAGTTAGATAGCCCTCGTTTTCCAGTTCTGGAGGGCAGGTTCCTATAACGTAGCCCTGTTGAGCGAAGGGCATGCTGGCGCGGACGGACCCAGTGAGGAGGGAAAAGAATGGCGATGGTGACAATGAAGATGAGAAAACAGATAAGTAACCAAGTGGATGCCGGCAGTGTCGGCAGTGCCCACTGCCGACACACCGGTTCCTTAGGGTTCCTTTCCCAGATCGAAGCTCGAGCACAGCTGTGATCGGTGTCTTCTTTTGGAAGACGCGTTTAAAATAGGCGTTGCCTTTCAATTGCCCGGTGATGGGTACGTAAAAATACATACGCGCAGTCCATCTCTCTCTCTGTCGTCCACCCATGCCTCTGTGTCGTCCTCGTCATCCTCACTTCTAAATCGGTAGGTCCCATCTCTAACCATAAGACCAGACCAACATGGAACTCCACAGTCCTATGGAGGCGCGCCAGGCGTATTTCAACAGGCATGGTCAGTGGTCTCCCAGCGAGGCCGCTGACCACAGCTTCATCCCATACCACAAACGCAGTTCTTCTCTCTCCATCGATGCAACCGGATACAGGCACTCAGTTCCGCCGCCTTTCCAACCAAAGCCACAGCCAACTCCACCACCGACTCAACCCTCGCGAACTCAACCCTCGCGACCTCGCCCTTTTGCTAAAATATTACCTGTCAACGAATTCTGTGCTCAGAACGGAACGCCGATTACCCCACCCGTCCCATCATCACCCGGGCCAGACGATTTTTTCTTAGTGGACTGGGGCCTTATTTCTCGCAACGAGTAAGTTCCCAATACCTCTCATGCCGAGCTTCGTTTCTTAGAAGAAAAAAAAGACAGCGACTTCTGGACACGTGTTGCAACACACCACTCTTCAGAGCGAGCACCCTCGAGAAGATTCTCCAATATCTACCGTTTTGTTTGAGATTTACCGCCTGCTTCGCTCATCCGAAGTCGAAGCATTTCGTGTTGTGTGAGCCGTTATATTTTGTGATTGAAGGCTGCGAGGAGATTTTTTCTATGTAAGTTTTTCTAGTCTACTCTCACTTATTCTTTCACTTGAACTCTAACGCAGCGATCGCCTGAAGGAGAAATTTGAGGAGCTCGGCGATCACGACACGGCTATATTCGTTACTGCCGATATCACGACTGCATGTGCACGAGCGGCCGAGATATGGGAGGAAATGCATTTGGAACCGCCATCCTCCCGGTCCTCTTCAACCCCTGAATGACTACCATATTCTTTACTCTACTTACTGCTATGATGTCGTTGCTGTGTTGTCGTTTTCAAATATGCTCATTTACTACTGGTTTCCAATACCATGCAAATAATGTAGATTCGCGTGTAGAAAATTACATTCGACTCGAGAGATGAGAGCTAATCCGTACCCAACGTCGCGTCCATGTCCGACTCGTCCGACTCATCGGAGCTGATCCATCCCTGGGAGATTGGCGCTCCCGATGCCCCCGACTCTTCTCTCCAGCGCTCCAGTTCATCCCAGCGAGTCCGGTCTGACTCATACTCCTCTGCGACCCACTGACGGCGATGTCTCGCTTCCGAGGACGAGCCTTCAAGCCTAAACCCCTCCACGAAACAGACCGCGTCTGTGAGAGAGGGGCCAGCAGCCATGGACGGGCGATGTCCTTGCGACTGGAGGTCCCGGAATAGATCGCGCGCCGGGCCCAGCTCGTCGGAGACTACACCCTGCCCCTGATGTCGGACAGCGTACGCCATGGCTTTCCGACGCGGATGCTGGCGCAAGCGCGATGAAAGGGGTGATGAAGCAGGCACGGGTGTTGGAGCAGGCACGAGCTCACACGAAGTGCGAGAGATTGTCGGCAGAGAAGGAGATGACGGGCAGGGAGCTGTAGAAGGCGGGGATGGAGCAGCAGGTGGAGATGCAGGACAGGTTGCTTGTTCTTGAGAGGGCCGGGCTGGGTGCGAGTGCTCGCCTCGATCGCAGGCGGCGAACCAGGCACTCTGAAGTACATCCCATACGGTATACCCCTTCAAAGTGGCGCCAGACACCTTCTTGTACTGGAAGTCGGCGCTTGGCCTGGAATGCATTACAACAAAATTTGGGAGATGAAAATCAATCTACTTACCATGAAACGTAGGCCCCAGGCCGGTCAACTTGGGAGCCGGTGACCAAGTAAAGCTTTTGTCTGGTAAAGGGCGTGAGTGGCTGCCCTGGATCGGGGTAATAAGGGACCTGGCATCGATACGGGTCGCCCATGAAATAGGTAGGGATATTAATAAGAGAGAGGTGCACACGTGGAAGTATTGACAGCTGTTTATATAAAAAGCCAACAGATTCCGGATGCGGCCCGAACTTGAATCTCGACTTCGTCTCTACAGAATACCACGCAAAATAAACAGGTTGTGGACGGCCTCGTCCGCCAGGAGTCTGGCGGCCACGCGCCGCTTCTCCTCCTCCAGCTTCTCCTTATCCTCCCTCAACTTCTCTTTGCGACGCTCACGTTCGGCTGCCCAAGCTCCAGGAACCTCCGCCGTCGGTGGCCTGTACCGCAGGAGCCTTAGATACGCCTTAGTGTGGCGCTCCTCCCCCTTCCTGCGCAGCTCGTTCACATAGTCCAGACGCGCCTTTCTCAAAGCACACTCTGCTCGCCATCGTTTCTCCCAACTCCCGGGCACATAGCCGGCCCGGTTCTTGTCGCGCGCTGCAAGTTTCTCCTTGGACATGACGCAAGGATCCATCCAGTCGTCCAAGGCTTGGAAGCCGGTGGGAGTCTTGCCTTCGACGAGCGCCTCTGTGAGAAATTTAGTAAACGCTACAACACGATCGCTCGCCATACGTACCGCGCTTCAGCTTCAGCGACACGGCGTCTGCAGCGCCCATGACATAGCTGCTTGGGATGCCCAACCCCTTCATGAAAGGGAGGTCGTTCTCTTTGTTGCCAGCTCTGCGAATGTGGGGGGGTTTTGAGGGAGCATAAGAGGTAGGTTTTTTTTTTTTTGGAGAGTACGTTCCTGAGTCCTGATATATAAGGCATATCACCCGGGAGTTTGCATTACTATCTACCGGAAACCGGGACTACGCACATGTGCGCATCACCAATATACATCAGAGAAGTATTTACGCCATTTTCCGGAGCAAGCCACATTGCACCCCCTTGCTCGACATAGCGAAACCGTTTGCCTGGGGGGGACAGCAAATACGCTGGCTTGGCACGTTGCGAACGTGCCGCCTCCGCCGCAGCCAATCGAAACTGGCCTTTCAACACGTCCCGTACCGCCGCAGACTTAGCGCGCCTCAACGCGTCCAGCTGTTTAACCACGAGCGGCATCGGAAGGCGCTCCATCTTGTACCATTGGTCCCGGGCGAGTGACCTCTCCGCTCCCAACACACGCTCCGCCCCTATGCTGGCTGCCTCAGCGACCGCCAACCGATACGGGGCCCGCGCGGCGTCGTGTCGCGCCTTGCGCAGCGTGCACTCTATCTCCAATTCGACGTGCTCGCGCTGCGCCTCATCAGCGGCGGCCTGCAACTCAGCATCCAGTTGCGCGTCAGTGGGCAAATATGTCTGTGGCACCCTTGGAAGTGTCAATAATGCATTATTGCGGCGGTGGCCGGGCGCATTATTGCATTATCTACGGCCGAACGCCAGCGGCACTTTAGCTGTACAATGCATTACCCCGGGGAAATGTTCCTTGGGCTGAATTCCACCTAGCAAGCCATATAAGCCTGTACCGTGCTTACCTCATCCCTCTGCTACCTCACTCGGCCATCTCGGTGTTTCCCAATCCAGACGAAAAAGAATTTGTCATCCTCCCATCACCAGAATTATGATCCCAAATCTAAACATCACTGAAAAATGTGATTGGCTCCGTTATCTGCGCAGCCACCGTAATCTAATCTGCCCGAGTACCCCGAGGTGATTCTCACGGTCCCATTTGGGTGAACTCCGAAATGCCATGTAGCGCTCTTTACTTTACCGACAAACGAGTCCTTCTCCTAGCAGTAAATATCACACTAAAGAGTAATTTAACCCCACAAAAGGAGGGGGAAAAAAGAGGGGAAGAAAGAGGGGAAGAAGACCCCGGGAAAAATGTCGAAGACAGTCGGCACAGTTAGCGTGGGGTTCGAACCCACGACCTCCGCAGAAACGGCAGCCACCAGGACAGGAGCGTCTACACCTACACTAAACAACTGATAATTAAACAACCCTACACTCCCACCTCTATCCACGCCCAATCAAATCCACCGTAAGCAAAAAAAAAGAAAGAACCAAAATGATAAATATCCCCTATTGGTACATGTCGCCCTCGACCTCTTCTGTCGCATACATCCTGCTCTCTGCCCAGCGAAGTTGATCCTCGTCTAGTTCCACCACCACCTCGGGCAAACCGGAGATATCCTCCCCCCTCAAATACGCCTGGCCCCTCGCCCGAAGCAGTGCCCACTCGTTTCGCAAATGGTCACAAGTCCTCTTCTCGCGATCCGCTTGCTCCATCGCGTAGGCTCGCGCCCCCTCCATAACCTCCTCCTCCACCGCCGTCGATGTGCCCAGCATCACCGTCCGTGCCTCTGCCCGTCTTAGCCAGTGCCTGCGCGCTGTCTGCCCGAATTCTATTGTTCGCCCCATTTCGGCCTCGACCTTCACCAGCTCCTCCCGGTACCGGTTGCACCGGGAGTACGCCTTGCACCACTCCACCCGCAAAGCTGTCATCGCGTCAAGCGGAGACCACCATCAGAGAACCATTACTCACCTTCGTGCAGCTTCGTGTCATCTGCCCCACCCGTCGGTACAGTGTACCAGATCCAAGAGAGCATGCGGTGGCCCTCTCCTCGAGCCACCACCCTGGTCGCCTCCGAACCCTCTGCCCTTCCAAGTTCGAACAGGTGCTCGTCCTCCGCCTGCTGCTCCGCCTTCAGCTCCTTCTCGTTTGGTGCGCGGACGTCCTCGTCCTCCAACACCCGAAAATCCTTTTCCCAACTCCCCGGTCCCTTGAGCTTCGACAGCGCTTGGCGTGCGAATCGATAGCGGAGCTTAGACGAGTGTATCTTCAGATTGATTTGTCGCAATATACCCTGTCCTCGAGTCAGCGCACGTTGCCCGGACCAGTTGCGAATTTTGAAGCGATTTGTCATTGTGCGGGTACGTAGAGCTTGACGAAGTTGTCGCAGCGCATCTGCAGCCTCTCCCTCTCGAAGACGGGCTTCCACCCCGTCCAAACCTTTCGCGCACGCCCTACGGCGATTCTCATCGCTTGAGAAATCGGACGGCATGAATAGCCGTGTCGCCTCCGGCTGCTGATCATCTGCGTCCCAAACCGCCCTCTGCCCCGTCGTCAGCCACTGTCGCGCCCGAGGCATGTATGTTCCTTGAATCTTCCGGAACGTTGAGAGGCGCACACGCAACGCCGTCCGGCGTTTCAAGAAGTCGAGCTCTTGCGTGGTAGAGGGTATTGGCCCCGCGGATTTGATTGCCACCGCCAACTCTCGCCTGACAAGCGTGTGAGCTCGCCGCTTTGTTAGAAGTCTACTGGCCACGCACTGTGTATTCTCAATATCCATCCCCATCGTCAGGAATGTGCTCGGGCTGTCCTCTCGCTCCACTTCTACGTTGTCCCCTGTCCTGGCGTATTCCTGCTGGGCCAGCTCCAGACGAATTTGCTTCAGGCTCTTCCCTGTCGTTCGTTAGCCATGATGTTCTTGCAACGGACCTCCGACCCACCTTCCTCCTCGTACTCGTAAGGCGACCCCTTCTCGCCCTCTCTGTGTATCTCCTTCTCCCACTTGTCGACCATCCTCCGCCACACCTCTACATCTACCGACGCCACCTCTCCGAGACCCGCAGTGAACGCGTCAAACGACTCTTTTTGTTTCTTCCCCTCCACGATGGCGTCTGCCATCCTTTGCATGTAGATGCGACCTAGGTAAGTGTTAGCCATGAAAAAAGCTCCACGCAATATACTCACGGTGTGCAACTAGCCGCCTCCAGTTGTGGAAACTAAATAGGCCCTCAAGAGCTGTGTGCCGCGCGCCCAGCCCCATCAGCTTTGTCGCCCCCGCGACGCCGTTGAGAAACTCCCAGTTTTGTTCGATTGTTTCGCCGTGTGTACAACCGGCGCCCCAGAGCCAATGAAACGAAAAGGCGGAGTGGCAGCCATTCTTGTGGGCGGGCAGATGGAAATTCGGGACCATCCACCGGACGTTGGCCTTATCAATCTTCAAGTGGTATTTTTCGGGCAATTTTTCCATCCGCGTCCAAATGTTCTTCGAGAATTGACACGCTATGTCGTAGGACAGAATGAGGTAGGTCATTATGAACCCAAGGACCGCGGAGAACAATAAGAAGTCCATATTACACTGTCTGTTGCCAAAAACGTCAGTTAATTTCATCTCCAACACAAAAAACAAAACTTCACTCACCGCTCCCCCGCCTGTAAGTCCCCTAGTCCATTGGGGAGCCACATATTGTGGCGCGCACAGGTGACGCCCCCCACGCCCGTCACCCGCAGACCCTTGACACGCTTCACATTGGCGAGGAACATCGCCTGAAACCCTGAACAACTCGACATTTCCTCCTCATTCACATTTTTCCGAATATGCTCCGAATACTCCACCCTGTTACAGAAATACCCCAGCCCGTCGTCCACGATCGGATCCTTTTGTTCCGTCGACACCTGGCGATTAATGAGCTTGAAGTTGGCGTCTTCCGAAAGCTCAGTGAAATAAATGTAGCTGGTGATTAATCAGTACTCGACCGCGCCGTGTTAAGTCCCACGTACCGCTGGTCTTCATCCATATTATCCCAATCGATCGTCCTCCAATCTTCAGGCAAATTCCAGTCGGGCTGGGGACACCCTCGACACAGCGTAGCCAGCTCGCCCTGTTGGGTACCCGCAACCCCCGAGTCGGCATGTCCCCGTCCGGCCCGCTTGAACATCTCCATCATACGATATTGCCGTACGATGGCACGGAAAGCCTTCCGGCGATCCTGAAATAATTAATTAGATGGCACCAATACAAATCACACCAATTCTTCACTCACTGGAGGCGGCTTTGGCTTCGGCTCATTTTTCAAGACTGTTTGTAGCCCGTCGTTGTTTGTCAGCATTTCCAGGGACCGAACAAAGTCGTAGGCTGAAATCTTTCCCAAACAGTTTTGCATCTCGAACAGTCGAATGACGTTGAACGTCGCCGCGGTTTGCGGGTTCTTGGACGTCGCCGGCCACAGACAAGCTCGCATGAGCTGTTGCCGATGTTCTACGGTGGAATCGCAGCCGCAGAAGCTAAGCTTTACGACGTGAATGCCGAGGACGTCTATGATAACAAAATCCTTGTGTGCTGGACTCGCACGCTCGCAGAAAGTCCCTGGAGCGTGTCCCAACTGGATTCGCGCCTCCACCGCCAGGTCGTTCAGCGTTAATGGCTCGAAAAAAATTCCATTCCATCTCTGCTTTCAAATCTCAGAGCGGACTGGCGCGATGAAAGCATGCACGTACCTCTACCATATGTGTTGGGAGTTGAGCATGCATGCTGACTATGCATCGCTCGCAGTACATTGCGGGGCCCATGCACGTTTGACGTGCACATCGAAAGAAAGGGTTTTCACCCTTACAGCCGCCGCACTTTTCGTAGAACTTGCGCGAGCCTCGTCCCTCCCCTCTCAACATCTCGTCTAGCGTTTCCTCCCGCAAGTTGACGAAGACCTTAAACGGATTGTCCTGGGATATTGTCAGTATTGATTTTATTTTGTTCTCAAACTCCCGCGACCACTTACCGCATCGTCCCACCGCTCATAATGAGCCTTCTCCTGTCCCAGTCCGCCCAACTGCAATTTAATCCCGTCATCATCGTCCTCCCTGTCCTCAACGTCCTTCGGTCCCTCTAAAATCCCCAATCCCATATCCTCCCATGAGCCCTCCTCACCGCACAGATACGAAAAGTTCTCCCTTTCGAGAGCCTCCGCTGTTGCTAAATCCACCTGATGGAATGTCGGCATTGTTGGCGCGGTGTCGATCACGGCATCCCGAGCGCGCACTCGTCGCCCGTCGCCCGACGTATGGTAGGTGGTCGCAACGGCCGTCTCATGACTGATGAGTTCGTTTCCGGGGAGCTTTTTCTTGTGCACCCTCTTCCTCTTCGACGCGTCCATGGAATATTTGTTGTAGTAGAAATGATCGACACCCTCTACAAAAATCAAACGCACACAACTCAAATTCGCAAAACGTCCCAAAAGAAAATGTGGCTGTACTCACTTGAATATTGTCACCACCACCATGAACTCCCCCGACGGTACGCGCAGCTATTGCATCCTCTTTCTGACTACTGACTCACCATCTAGCACCCGACGACTATGTCGCCCGCTGGCTAGCAATGTCGCCCGAGCAACTGGAGAACGCGCGTCGCCTCATCGGTCAGAGCGGCATGCAGGACAAGCGCGCCCAGGAGAAGCGCCAGCGGCACCGTCTCCGGGAAGCGGAACACGCAGCGGGACACGCACAAATTGTCCCACTCTACCACGCACTGGGCTGGGCCACCCCGGACAACCGCACCGACGCTGAACGGCTCGCGGATAGCCAGCGCCGCAACAGACGCGACAAACGAGAGCAGCACGAACGCCTCATTTTCGCCCGCGGTCGCGCGCACGAACGTGAGGTCTTCGCCCGTTCGTTGCCTCCTGCTCCCTCCGCAACCCGCATACGTTCTCGTGCAGAGCGCGAGCGCCGGATGCGTATTCGCAACGGTGCTCGCGAGCCCAGGGAATTGCCTCTCACCATCGGGGAGCTCTACGTTGATGGTGTTCTCCCGCCGGTCCAAGACACCACCAGGAAGCACCAGCAGTGCTCCCTTTGTAACCACGTAAAATGTCTGCCCGTCTCGTCAGTATGCTGCATCTAAATTCACATCCACATTTCTCTGACACGGGCACGCGAGCAGGTATCTCTGCGGGCATAGCCATTGCTATGCCTGCATCCGTCTCCATCTTGAGACCGACTGGCGCTGCCCGCAGCCGCAGTGCGAGCGCATCATGCAGCAGGCACCTTTCCGGCACGAGGGGGAGGAGGAAAGCCTCCGTTTGGATTACCCCAACTGGTGCAACACTGCGCAGGTTTCCTACTCGTTTGACGGGCTCACCTTCCCAGTTTTGCCGAAATGGCAGCCCGGCTTCGACACCGACTAAGCTTGGGTCAGCTTCGCTGAGGATGGCGGCAGTTCCCGAGTCGAATACATAGACAATTTGAATTTTTATTTTTATTTTGGCATCTTGCTCTTGCCCCCAGCCAGCCCGCGCAAACAGATTCAGCCGAGCGCGCACGTCAGAACGACCAGCGTCGAGATGATGAGAAGAAGCGTTGCAGAAATGTAGCCTCTGCCAAGCAGAAGGTGAGGGCTGGTGAGAAAACAAGATCACATCAGCACACGTTTGTTGTGTGTGCCATCACATTCGGCATCAAACTCTGACGGAGCGCTCTTTCAATTATCTCCCTTTCTGCGTTATCCCTTTCAACTCGCTCCCTCCCTCTCTCTCCCAGGGCCTCTCTCTCCCAGGGCCTCTCTCTCCTCCCCCCTGGGAGAGAGAGGGAGAGGTTCCTTCTCATAAGTACTTTCTTCGTGGATTTCCTCGCGGTCGCTGTCATCTGATCTCTTGATCATCGTCCATCATCGCCGTCGTGCTTGGCATGCAAACATTCCTCAAACCATGTGTTTCTCTCTTTCCCAGTGACACCTGCGCACTGCTTCCGGCGCACACCCCGGCTGCACCTGTCTTTCATCCATGGCCAAACGCGCAAAGATAGCGTACCGTCCTCCGTCGCGAAAGAGTGAGTAACTTTACGCCTCTTTTGCTTCTTCTAACTAACCACAACGTAAGAGCTGCTATGGCGGCAGCGCGTCCGCGAAGCGCACCGTAATGCCGCCTTTGTCGCCCTCCTGGCCGCGAGTACGTTTGTTTTTCCTTCTTTTGAGCTCTTTCCGCTGGCTAACTCAATGACTACAGATGATATCCAACAGGAGGCCCAAGCTTGGTCCGACCATTCCAGCGACGGGTGGGGCCCCATACCCAGCGAGCCGTACGATTGGGCCGCTGCTACAAACAACGGCCAAGGTTGGGGTCCTTCGGGTTGGGGGAAGGGCACTACTGGAAGGTGGGGGACGGGTGGCTGGGGCCCGGATGATCCGTGGAGGGCTCCGCGTGGGTGGGGCACGGACACGGAGGAAAGCGATGCAGCCATTGACGCCGAGCTCGCCAAACCGGTGTGGAACTCGGGTGGTTGGGCGGAGGGCGGTACCCTCGACTTCGACAACCACAGTCCCGACAGCTGGGCTCGGAGTCTCCGCGCCGCCAGCCCGTCGAATTCCTAGCATTTGTTTTCCTGTTGCAATCCATCTGTGCCCCTTCGGGATTATCCCCAACATCCCGCCTCCCCAAGATGTCAATCAAATGATCCCTTTTTTTCACTCCCTCATAGCATCCCCGAACCCGTACGTTTATTGTTCCTTCTGAAACTTGCTTGGTTGACTCGCAGCTTATACGATTCCAGAGCCCCGCCTGCCGACTGGCAAAATGGGGAGTGCCTCCTGTCACTCACGTTCTCGGAGAGCACTGCCAGCGAGCTTATGATGTCCTATGACGAGGGGTATGTCCCCACTCAGAGTCGCTGCGCCAGCCAAATCTCATCATTTAAATCAGATGCGACCATGCGCAGGATCTGCGCGACAACCCGCAACAGTGGTTGAGCGCCCAAGAACTGTATGTCTTCCAACTCACCCGCTGTGCGCCATTATATTGAAACCTCCTAGCTTGGTTCTCCTCGATGACGACAACGAGAGTGACTACTACGTTGCTGCTCACGATTACAACTTCTATCGGAGTCTGCGCCGGATCCAGGACACGCGCGATTTGGCCGCAACGCCGACGGAGATTGTTGATGATGAATTGATGGGGAGGCGCTGGTTCCGTACTGTTCTGCACGTGCTGTGTCTCGTTGTCCACCTTTCGGGGTTAAATTAATCTTGTTCTTCAACCACCATGTGTATGTACACAGTCTTTTGATCTGAAGCAGATTCTCATTGCTCCCAGCTGAAATCATCCGCATCTCGGCCATTCTGAACTCTGTCGCGGGTGAAGCCCTGTCCGAAATCTACCGACTCCACCATGAACGCCTCCTTCTGCGTCGATATAGTCTCTGCAATCTCTGCAATGGCGCTGGACGGGAGGCGGTGGCAGTCCACCGATGTGATCGCAAACTCGCGCGTGCCTGGCAGCGGTATGCTGCGGCCGTCGTCGCGCTGGAGTCGTTGTAGTACCCAGTGTTCTTGGCAAAAATCATCAATCTTTACGATCAATATTGGGCTCTTACACACCACCATATCCACTTCCTCCAGCGACCCCAACAAAGAGGGCTTTCTGCAGGCTCACTCGGAGGAATGCGCCGCCGCGACGACACATCTCCACCACCAGGATTTTACCCCAGACCTCCTGAAAACCGACGGGGCCGATGACCGAGAACCGATGTCAGATGAGCTCGTCGCTCAACGCCAAGATCTGATGCGGCAGTTGCGTTGGGTGCGGCAATTTTCTCGTGGCCATTTGTTCACTTACGAACGTTGAACAGAGAATCAATTCCTGGTTTCGCGCTCGCGCCTACTCCTAAATAACATACCAAAGATACAGCAGTACATATCTAAACGAGAATTGTTATCGCTGTGGCCCGAACCCTAGTCCTCGTCGGCAGACTCCACACGGAGTTATGTCTGCAACCGCATCGCGATGGAACCCTGATTGACGGATTGTGTCGATCATTGAAACACTGCCCCCACGCAGTTCGCACGCCCCTCTCGCATACACAGCTTCTCGCTGAAAGGAAGTACTGCCTACACCAAGCAAGCCTGCGCAACTTTGCTTGCCCCTGCCCGCCCTCGAAGCAAACATGCCTCGTACGTCGTTCTTTCTCCCTACTTTCCTTCCTATACCTCTGCGCGAATTGAGAGTCACAACGGTGAAAAGACCCGACTTTGGGACTGTGCCGCCGTTGTGACTCTCAATTTCTTTGAAAAAATTTCTCGAGTGCGGGAGAGAGATGTCAAAAGATCCGACTTTGGAACTGTGCGACGTCTGCGTCTCCTTGCTTGTTTTGATTAATTTCTTCTCTGATTGTTATTTGTCCAGCTAATCAATTTTGCGCAGTCGGACGTCGGACTCTTCGATCGGGAAAGGAGTTTTCGGAATACGATTTGGTGCTCGGCAGCGGTGTCCTCGAACCAGCCGAGTACTTCGACGTCGAGGCGTGTCTCGCGCAACGTGTGGACCAGCAGGAGGACATCGGCTTGCTGGACGAGGTGCTCGATCAGCAAGACGATGAGTCTCCTCCGTTCCGTATCAATCCACCCAGGTCTGCCCCTCCGACGAACGGCACACCGCCGGCCAACCCACAGCGTAGTGCTCTCAAACTGGGCTCCAAACGCCGCCGACGTGAACAACGGGCCGCCGTCGCCGCTGCCTCCGCCATTGCCGGTGACATTGCGCCCAAAAGCGTCGCAGCCCGCCACCGCGAGGCCGCCTTGAAAGCCACTATCAAGGTTGAAGTCGACACCGAGCAGCTCCCGCATTCTAAGCCGGCGTGGATTGGGGACCGTCATGCGGAGGAGGGCCATGACAATGGCATGGGTGGAAAGTCCTACACCCGTGAGGAAATCGAGGCGCTCACAGGAGTGTCGGGCCTGCGCTACATCAATTGGATGGGAGAGTACGTCCCCCCCATTTCGTCTGCATCCTCGGGGCTGACCAGACACAGGGTTTCCGTTCCCATTGTCGATTCCGCGGGACGCATCATTGCCGTCCTTGGAGGCATGCCCGCCGACTTGGACGATTGGAAGCTGGTGACCGAGACGGCCGCCCATTTACTCGAAGAACAAGTCAGCAGCGCCTCGTTCTCGTCAGACCAGCTGTTTCACCGCCGCGCACAGGAGCCGTACCCTTCGATTTCCAGGGGTATCTCTCACGGGGGCGGCCAAACGGTGTGTTTTTTACACGTTGACAGGGCCATTAACTCAATCTGTTGCCTAGGAACCCGGCGAGCTCCGCAATAACGTCGCAAACACCATGCTCAGCGAATACCTTCTCCAACAGAGTTGCTTCAAGCGGCTTGCGGGGTTCGCTAACTGTGAGACTGTTGCATCACGGCCGCTCACTTTCTCACTTTCTCCTTCCGTTAGGCTTGTTCCTTGTTTTCGCTCCTCTGCTGTTTGCCTTCTATCAAGCACAGATGGCGCTGTTGGCGGCCTGGCGCCCCAGCATGCGCTGGAACTTTGCGCGCAGTGTGTTCGCGGCATGCACGTTCAATTTCGGCCCGCACGCCATCACCGTGCCGCATCTCGACTTCGCAAATCTCTCCTGGGGCTGGTGTGCTATCACCGCTTTGGGGTTTTTTGATGCCGACCTCGGCGGTCACCTTATCCTATGGGATTTGAAACTCGTTATCCGCTTTCCGCCAGGATCAACCATACTTATTCCCTCCGCGATCATACGGCACTCGAACGTGCCTGTGGGCCCCTCGGAGCGTCGCTATTCGTTTACACAATATACGGCTGGTGGTCTTTTCCGATGGATCCGAAATGGTTTCCAGACAGACGAGGCCTTCGAAAAAAACGCGAGCAGGGCTGCCAAGGCAGCACGGGAGGCCGAGACGTCCAGACGATGGGAGGAGGGTGTCGCAATGTATAGTACGATAGAAAGCTTGCAGTCAGCTTGAATGTAGAGATGTATCATTATGTTTCTTGATAGTGCTCGTTCAGTTTGAATATCTTTCATTATATTCTATCCACCTTGTGTCTCAGGGAGAGTCGATTTAAATTTTAGAAACTCAACAATCTCGACAATGTCACCAACTCGTCAAAACGGTCACTAACTCGTCCGAAGGGCGTTCTTGCGCAATCAGTCACTCGTCGGATACATCACTAACTCGCTTTCGGACACACTCCGACAGTGGGCCGATGGTCCGAAATCACTCACTCACGGGGAAGAAATATATTGGGTTGAGGTGGAGAAAAGCCACGGGCAAGTGCTCAATTTTTTGAGAGCTCAGGGACAAACATTCACACAAACTGCACAAAGAAAAAATGTCCCAAGTGTGTAGTCTGCAGCTCCAACAGTTTATTTTGGTAAGACGATCACTAACTCGTGCAACAGAATCAAGTCCTTACATATGTACTTGCCTAAACCAGATGACTTGCTGAGCCACATCTCACAAGATCGATGTCGGACACCACACCCACACTCTCTGAAAAAGCGCAAGCGCGAATCAAGCGACGTAAGGAGAGGCTGCGCCGCCAAAAACACAGTGCCGCTCAGGCAAGATATCGTGCCAAGTGAGCACACACGCAAAATTTCTAGGTCTTGCATTTTGATTATGACTACGACAGGAATGCCGAATCGTTGAGGGAGACAACGCGTCTCAAAATGACGCAGTAAGGTTCTGTGTATTGCAATACTCTAGTGTACTGGACTACTTTCCCCAGGCATCGGGCTCGTGTCAACAGCTCGGACGAAGGCAAATTGGCCGCGAGAGAGCGGCGCCGGCAAGCTGACGCAGACTACCGAGAGAGGTACGTGCGGTGCCCTTGGTAGTCAACCCGAGCTCACGTTATGACGGCGGCCAGGCAGCGTCAGAAGTAAGCGGCGTATTCTCTGCACTACGAGTGGGCACTGATCCCGTGTATGATGTCAGGAAATACCTCGCCGAATATGGCCAGGATGTCTTCGACGAGCTTTACCCGCCCTTTGATCACGCTGCATGGAAACCAAGCGGGGAAGGTCTGGGCGGAGCTCATGGCGGCGGACAAGCTGCGGCAGCAGACACGGAACAAGCGCATCGCGTTGAGAGGGGATCAGCATGACGAGAATGCTAGTGACGCGGGAAGTTAGTAGATACTGTGTGTGTGCCGGAATGAGAGTGGCGAACACACCGATATTTTGTTTGCTCAGACTGCTGATTGCAATTGATTCGCTCCTCATTTGTTCTTCCATCACCCAAAATCCAAAAGTTGAAGTTATGCCCGAGGCTGCGGAGTCCACAGTCAAGAGCGAGCCACCACGGTCCTTGAAGGTTGATATTGTTGGCTGCACAGGAACGTCGGCCTCACTTTTTTGCTGCAGGATGGTCGTTATCGCCGTTTCGTCGGAATCGCCGCGGAGTTTCGAGCAAACCGACTTGGCGCGCGTCCGATTTCGCCCCATAACTCAAAAGTGGACGAGCTGGGCCACCTGGTGGTCCCTTGCCGGTGCTGCGCCGCACTGGAGACCAATCTGCCTGGACAATGGAGAACATAGGAAGGAGGCGGGGATTTTGTTGTGAATGAATTTATTTAGTTGTGTGCTAAGAAAACGAGTAGGATGAGTATGTAAGAGGGTAAGAATGCTACTGCTCTGACAGAGGTGACGCTGAGCCACGTGAATGATATTGACTTTGAGACTGGGATTTTCGGGGTGTGTGACGCCGCGACGGTCACACTGACTCTGAGATCTTGCAGCTTCCACCTGCCTGGCACTCATCCTTCTCGTCCAATATGAAGACCGAAATACCACGCACCATTTCTGATCTCCCGGAACCTCCTAAGGGCTTCCGCCCCTGCGCCATCCCCCTCAAACTGGCTGATAATTGGATCGACCACAACGAATTCAGCAGGAAGGGGAACAAGCAGTATTGTGTGCTGTTCCACGCGGCGCGTCCCGGGGTGTATAGTAGAAAGTGAGCGTGTTGAGGCGGTAATGATGTAACACTCTTCTGACATTCGTTCAGACCGGATTGTGTTGCCTGGGTGCCGAGAGGTCTCCCTGTTTCCGAGGTCGTGGGCTGTTTTCAAAAATGGATCGAAGTCCTAGCGGTGTGGGCCAAATACTGCTATCATCGGCACAGCAAGTGCCTCACCCACCAGAACGCATGTGCAGAGAGTGCGTGTCCTGGGCACCCCCTTGACCCCGACGCTGTGCAGGTGAAACCCGAGCCGGGGGACATTCTCAAAGTCAAGCGGGAGCCGGGGGACGTTATCAAAGTCAAGCGCGAGGCGGGGGGGGATATCAAAGTCCGCCGCGCGCCCGAGGTGAAAATGGAGGCAGGCCCCGTTGCTGCGCGGGTTCCTTCTCGCGCCACGGTGCCCGTCGAGTCACCATCTCGAGGGGCAGCGGCTGTTCTCCCAGACTTCGCTCGACGCCGTCGACCGGAGACAGCAGTGCGAGGCGCATTGAATCCCCCCCGTCGTACACGCCAGTCCCAGAGACTCGTTACACGTCCTCCGAGGACGAGGATGCGATGCCCCCTGGCACGGTGCCCCTGTTTGCACCAGACACGTCTGATGAGGAGGATGGTGCCGCGGCGGCGTCGACTCAGGGCCGGGGCCCCACAGCGAGGGACGCATCGACCGCGTCTGGTACCACGCGCCCCGCACGGCACCAGCTTGAGTCGGCTTCCCGCACCAAATTGCGACGTGTCGAGGAGCTGCAGCGCGCTCCTACGACAAGCACATCCACTACGACCTCACCACCAGCGAGTACGGTGCCGTCTCTCACGGCGTCGCTCACCACGTCGCTCACCACGACGTCAGCTGGCACAGTGTCGAGTGTGGTGGAGCAGGGCCCCCACGACAGGACAAGGCGAAGGGACGCGAAATCCCGATCCCGCCAACGCCAATTACGCTGCCGCTGGCTTCGGGGAGCAAGGCGAGGGCGGCGGCGGTTTCGAAGACGGACCCGTTTTACGTTAGCGCCACGGGCGCCATTCATCATTCCAGCGAACGCGCGTTCGCCGAGGTGGGTTCGGGCCCGGTGCAAGTGGTGATAGGGTGGGAGGCGGCGACGAAGTACGCGGTTACGATGAGAAGGGGGATGGCGACATCGCAAGAGCTTGCTGAGGAACCTCTGGAGGGAGGGCGGGACGCGATGGACATCGATGTTTAGACTATATTTATTACTCTACGGGATTGGAGGTTTTTTTTTCCCGAATTATTGTGCACTCTCAGCGTTTGTTTGGCAAGACCTTGGAGGTCAAGGAGGTCAAGGCTAGAGCCAAACACCCACTTGTCGCAAACACTTCTCTTTTTTTGGACCGAGCTTTCTGGCGACCTCGGAACAGCCAAAACAATGTGGCGAAAAACGCGGGTGGTTGACACCAAGAAGACGTGGAACACCCGACCTCTTCAGCTGCCCATGCCTGGGAAGGACGAGATCAAGACAGAGCGGCCGATATCTCGCTTCCACTGTCATGAATGTGGAAGGAGGACCGCATGTGGCGGAATCAGAGAGAGGGAGAGGGAGCCGGGCGATGATAGGGAAAGCGGGAGAAGA